>JABFPN010001909.1:0-25468 GCA_022817305.1 Leptoteleia sp. ZL-2020 | reverse complement strand
TATCAACTGATAATGTACATTTAACATGAATTTTTCATGCTAACCGAACATGACGTTTATATTATTTTAGCTAAAAACTAATACTATTTTAACATGAATGTAGATAGCATGAAAAATTTTGGTATTTCAGCAAAGAAATATATTGGCACAATAGTTACATGAACTTCATGTTGAGGAACCATCAATTGATGCTAACTTAACATGGCATTTCTCTCGGTGCAGTATTGTTTAAGTCAAAATTGGAAATTAATATAATAAGGTTAAATAGACTTTTTTTTCATTTCAATAAAATTATCCTTAACATTCTCAAATCAAATGAAAAAAATATACGTTAAAAATGTATATTTTTTAAAAATATCACTTTATTTTAACCAGGTTTTTCAGTTATAATGCAGATAATTATTCTAATTTAGTCAAGAATACGTAAGATTTCTTAAACATAAATTACATTAAAACTAACAAAATCGATCATAATCTTTTAAAATATTCATGTCAGAATCATTTATATGATGGAGCAGTATTTCACTCCAAAGAAAAATATTCTTCAGAAGAGTTTTACATTGATAAGATTAAAACACAGAGAGAATTGCTTTTTATAATTAACATTTGATAAAAGTCTCCCGTTAAAAAATAATATATTTTATATAATGGTAAATTTAGAGTTGATAAATTTTTGCTCCAACTATGAATTAGTACAAAGTATATTATTTTAGTTATATTATTATATTATATTATTTGCTAAACCAATATATACAATAACTGTATGATGTATTACAATTTAAAATATAGCATTAAATGAAAAATTGATATAACTTAATAGAAAACTCGAAGATTTTAATACAAATACATTTAGCTAAAACTTAGAGTCTGTTTTAGTTATATCTATTATTATTTTGTTGACGACAGATGAAATTGAAATTAATTAATAAAATTTCTATTTTCGTCACAAATGCGGCCTCTATCCTGAATTGTAGAAAAAGAAAAAGGAAATTTTTAGAAATGAAGTAGTTTGGATCAATACACAGTCATACGTATATAATAACAAACTTGAGAAAAAATACGTTAAATTATGATGAACTTTCAATTTATTTTTTGTTCGAGGTTAAAATTAACAGGACTTGTTTTGTTTGAAATGGCGATATTAAATCGTAATATTCGCGACTGTAAATAATTCAAAAATGTAATCTTGTTATCGCGAAGACGTGCTATTAATTTCCCGTAAAATAATTTATGATTGTAATTAATGAATGCAGTATAACACGTATATGACATACTACCAATCGATTAATTGTTGAGAGGGAGCAATTAATTTTTCCGCATGTAGATGCTCATTCTTCATAAATTTTTCGTGCGGAATTCTATTTTCGCGCGTTTGATAACATATGTTCAAACGACGTAAAATACAGGTTACCATTCAATTGCAAATTAGTTTATAAACATAACAATTTGAGATGCATAAAAATTGATGTAAATGAAATATTTACAAAAACCCTTAATATAACACGTCCTTTTTCAATATCACAAAATAGAACATTTTCTATAAAACCATCCGGATTAGATATTTGTGATTGTTTATTTTGTGTAGAAGCGAGCATAAATCATAGATTGCGCTTGAAGTAAAATTAAACTCGAAACAAAAAGTAAGGTACGAGAGACTACGGACTTTTCATTCGACTGGTAATGAAGACATATATCAAATGATGTTCTTGTTTTGCAAACGTAGCATCGGCTGGATTCTTTTGGTAACTTATGGAGCTCAACTGACATGGACAGCTGTTCCTCGACGAAGGAGTTTAATTGCAGCCGCCATAACTCTGTGTATACTTCTGGGAAGTTGTCGAACAGTACTACGCAATCGAGATTGGACGTCGCGAGAAAATTTGCTCAAGTATGTCAGATTTGTACATCGCATGATCACATTCAATTTCACTTAACTCATTGACTTAATTCAGGTGAAAGTTTTACACCGGGGATAAATAAAATCGATGACATTGCATAATTTTGAATCAAAGTATAACTTTCATGTAATTATTTATTAATTTATTTCAATTTCTTTATTATTATTATTACTTTCATTAAAAGCTCTGTACACTGAGAAAGTGATGTAAAAATAATTGCAATTAGTTGCTTAGTATACAATTTATGCAATTAATTACATTTATTTCAATAAATTATAATAACTATTATTATTTAGCTTTACTGAGAAACATTTCTTTCAGTAAAGTAATTATCTAATAAGTATAACGCGAAGTAGATTTTTTGGCTATAGTATATAATTACATTGACTATATTTATAGCTAAGATTATTGCATTATCTTAAATGCTTAGCTATGACCGTACGGTCATTTCAACTATAACTATTTCCTCTAAGTGTACAATATTTATAGGCAAAAGATATTCTTGTAAGGAAATCAATTTTGACGATAATTACATATAGAACCATGTATACATTTTTTACGTACACTTAAACTTTGAAGGAATAAGTGACGTGGACATTCTTGTTCCACAATTGGATACTCCCCGTCACATGATTAATCAATGAAAGGGCAAAGTTGTAACAAGATATATGACTTGCTAAAACACGGGACGCGAAATACGAATATAAAATTTACATTGACTTCAACAATTATTATATTAATATTGAATATTAATATAAGTTTCGTCGACGTTCGGTGATTGGATTCGCCGTTGAAAAAGTATATTCGATTTCGCGAACGACGAATGAAACAAAGAGAAAAGAAACCGAATTAATTTAATACCGGGCACTGGCTGGTCGACGAGCGATTAAATCAATATTGTATGTGTACGGAATATTGTATATTCAAAAAGTGCCAAGTTATCACGTCTTTGTTAACGGTTAACATCGAGGGGTGACTCTAACAAGAAGGTTGGCGTCGCGCCAACGTTATACGGACGTAAGTGAACTGACTGAACAGAGATAACGATTCAACCGGTTGTCGGCATCGAAGTGAAATAAACATATTTCATTTATTACACATGCACGCTTGTGTCAATTATTGACACAACGACTATATTTCGTTCGGTCATGCTGCCGGTGTAAAACTCGCGCCTCGTTATTACTTGGACCATCCCGAAATAAAATAAATTTTACGAATTATCCCAATTAAAATCAAATTGCTGAACCTAAGAAATGTTTCGAGCAATTCAAATTAGTTTTTACCAAAATTTCCTGATGCATTATAAGCTTTATATGCAAGGACTATTTAAAATATGCTCGATTCACACATTTCATTATTCCGTGAACCATTTAACGATATTAAATTATTTGTTAATGAGTTATCGCAATAAATAACATTTTCGTGAATTATTGAACGCTCCTTCTTATTGATTATTATTTAATTGACATTGTATAATTTCTGAACATTATTACATAATAATCCATTGTTATTGGTCATTAATAATTCATTAACGAATGCGAATAACACTTCACTTCTCATTCATTAACATTCACCATCGATCATTTGTTATTTATTACATTTGCCGTACGGCTTATAATGTGATAATTATGACGCTAATAAATATAGATTTTTGAAACAAATAGAAAGAAATTGTGAGAAATAAATTTATGCTAACAAGTATAATATTCATTTTGCAGAGCTGGTTTGCGATCGCTGCCGCACAATGCGAAAATGCATTACAACTTCGCGAACTTCCTCCGAGACACTCTCAAGCCAGATCAGGCAGTGCTTCATTATCAACTAGCGCTCTGGTAAGTTGTTAACCTGATCGCAGCGAATCTGCATGCGGATAATACACTACAAACACTGACAAGTCAATAATCAATAATCAAATAGTAAGTGTTCGAAATTTTGATGAGAAAACAAAAAAAAAATTAATTTATATACAGTCTGCAAAAGTACTAAGTAAAATTCCATTTAATAGTTGCTCTGAAAATTGTCAGTGTTTAGTTTCCTAGGATTTGAAAATATTAAACAGAAATTCATATATTATTTTTGGTAATGGTAGAAATTCTAGTTCGCTGATTCTTCAATCATTTACTGATGATTGCTATGTGTTTTTGATTTATCATATGAAAATGAAACATAAAACATAAATGTAGAATTAGGCCGTCATTGGGCCGGCTGTTTTATGACAAATGACCCTTTTGTCTAGCAAAAATGTTGAATATCAGCAATCGAATTGGGAGACGTTTGGCCCATGCATGGCCCGTTATTTATGATCAGTAAACAACTTTTTTTTTCCAGATGCAAAATGCCATTAAATTTAAGGTATACATTTTTTTAATTTCCAAATTTTCTGTCTTGACACTATGAATAAGTAGTCAAAATTGAATGAAAATATATATTGCATTTTAATGCACTGGGATTTAAATTGAATTCAATATACAAATATTGAATGTTAGCGTAGAATTTTTTACAGTGCAGTATAAACTTTTCATGGTTTAAGAATTAAAATATAAATTTTACGTTACGTATATAAAACATATATGTATATACATAATATTGACTTTTACATGCGTTATTATCGTTAGACTTGATTTCGAAACAGTCAATTACAGGGCTAACGACTGACCAAATGGCCAGATTGAAAAGAAGCCGAGAATTTGCGGAATTTAATAAAGTCTGCGCCAACGATTGGATATTAGTCCGGGCACTGCGCTAAATTAATATTTTATAGTTTCAATCTGCCGTTTAGTAGTGCGAATATTTGCTTATACCCTCCGGCTTTCTGTTTGTTGGTTATTTACGTTCCGTCCTCGCTCACTGTTCCGCTGCCGCGAAGCAGCGACGTCAAAATAAGATACGAAGCTTTGACCATCCGGAGACTCCGGGCACTTTAGTGCTGCAAAGTTTGTGAAACACCGCATTGCCGAGAAACTTTAAATAAGTTTCGCAACTACACCTGATTTATTTACTTTTAACTCGATAGATAGTCTCCAGCGTACGAAAAACGACCATTGAGAAAACATTTCACTTTGCTGCGCGAATTTTGAATTGAAAATTGAAAGCCGAGCCTGATCGAATCCCTTATTCTGTCATTTTTTAAGCCTTCCTCTTAAAAAGGTAACGCGCGCGAGGAGTCGCATGTTCCCCCGTATGTCACTGTGATCAAAAAATGGTAAGACTTTTCCTTGAGTGTATAAGTTGACATAAGTGTATTGCAGCAGGAGGGGATTACTTTGAAGGGGATGAAACAAATTTGGAAGAATAATAAATCGTTTGAGTTTTATTTAAAAAGTCGCACTATGTTTTGATCACGGTAGTACTTTTCGGTGATGCTTTTTTTTTTAAACTGATATAAATTATCTTGTTAAGTTAAACAAACTTTATGCCCTCCACTTGGAACTTGTGAAAAATAATAATCTAAATAAATGTAAATTTAAAAGGCCATGCGACTTGAGGAAAAGATTAGTAGTACGATCGTAATGAAAACGATTAAATTGCGCAAAGATAATTTTGTTAAGAATTCCGGGTGAAGGTATTTAAAAGAGTAAAAAGTTTGGGCTTAACTATCCTTCAGTCTCCTTTACGTTAAGTCTGTTATTTATATGACTTGGAATAAGACATTGCAAGTTCAAAAGTTGGTTTCATAATTTTCTTGTCGTTAAATATGTATAATGTTATTTTATTGCAAGTTTGGATTGCATTAAATTTTCAAGCTTCAAACAGCTTGCCGCTATATAATGGACCGTGCTTCGGCAACAAAAAGTACAGCGAGAAAAAATTTATTGAATTAACGTCTATTTTTTATTCAATATTTTCAATAAAGCGCGCTGAATTGCGCCCACAAGTATTTTATTTTACTTCTTTTCTAATTTTATTTCGCAATATTGTGAACATTATATCGAACGGTTTAATTAAAAAACTTTTAATATAACATATTGAATTACTTTTAATACTTTAATTATATTTAATAATTTCCCATTTATTAAAAATTCATACATACGTTTAAAGAATATTGTACATTGATAAATATTCGAAGTATATCCTGAAGGTACTTTAATTTATTGTCACATATGCAATCCTTTTTTCTTAGTTTCAAAATGATATATAACTCGCTTACATCTTATTGATTTATAATTTATAATTAAATAAGTGACTGACTGAATTATTAATTAATCGTTTAATTAATTAAGCGAAACCGGTTTTTACTATTAAACTTTATATAACTTTTTAATTGCTTAAGAGAATTATAATATATTATTCGATACATATATAAGAATGTCTGATTCTTAAGTGGACGTTATTGACTGACTTCCAGAGTGCAATTTAATTGAATTTTACAGCACTAATTACATGTGAGACTATAGTAATCAATTTGCTGATTAATGTAAATATGTACCAAATTACATAGTAGACATGCAAATATAAGCGATTGTTTGGAACATTAGTATAATGACATACTTATTGTAATAACTACTAAACGCTTTCAGTATTATAACATTAACCTATTGGATCCTCAGTTATACCAGAAAAGCGTTAACCGTACGGGAGCAATTTTAACTTTTTAAATAAAATTATAATTTTCAGAATTCTTATATTAATAAATAATGCCATTATATGCAAATCATTGCCATTGAATTAATAAAATGTCATTTTGCATTAGTAAAAGTAAAATCCCCATTTTCGAATCTTCGAAGCTGCAATATTTATATTTACGTAACTCATCATCTGTGCGATACTTATGAAGGATTGCTTCTAGAAAACACGTGGTGCTTCGCATTGTAAATGTTAAATGTACATTTACGATATAGTTTTAAAGCTTTTCCATTTGCATTCATTTGGTATAAATTGAATAGGATTAACGAAAATTGTTATGAATAATGGCTGGAATGTGGAAATTGCATATATTGAGCTCGGGCACGAATAACAACTCGAACAAAAACGAGAAAGGGGGAAAAAATTGCAATTATTCCGTTCCATAACAAACCCCGGACGGAAAACTTACGTGAATAAGAACGCAGTTATACATCAAACTTTTGGTCTGCTATCGAGCCGAGAGTTGCACGATGAATGAGGTATACTTGACTGAAAACAATCCGCGCCAAGGGAGAGAGAACGCGCGCCACTTCAAACAGCTAATTAATGCTGTTTTGTTGATTCACCAGACCACTATCTAGAAAGAGCGTTCATTATGGGATGGAGAGCTAACCGTGGCGCTTAGATTACGATGTGTACCAGCCACTTTAAGTTTGTGGCCCGCACAAAGCGTCACCTCACACTTGCATTGTGTGCTCGCTCAAAGATAAATAGAGTTTGGCTGATAATATCATATGCATCGAGATGCACGCGCCACCTATAAAGTCGAAATTGTGACTTTACGGCAGTTCGAACACGTTCGTTAATTATGATCAGAATCGTCAACGATTTTAATTAAATATGTTTTACGATGCGGGCGACGAATATGGAGACCGTGGCTTTAAAAAAGTGGGCTGCAAATAATAAAACGTTAATCTGCAACCAAACGGAGAATATTATTAACTTGGCGTTAATAGTTATTGTTAAATAGTGGACTAATGAAATTCAATGGAAAAATGAATAGTTCAGTTTTAAATTTGATTATAAATTGCATCATAGATAACACTTTACTCGAGTATATTTGTTAATTAATTATAAATTGTGTGTTATTAATTATGGTAGATTTAATTAAGATGAATAATTTTGTATTAATGAAAATTTGTATAGCCTGTGTGGTTGAAAATTTACTTTTAATTTTCAGGTTTGAAATAAATTAATTTTGCTACTACAGGACAATCAAAAATATAAACTTTTATAATTAAAAACATGTAGTACCACGTGTATGTCATAAAACAATCGCTTGTTTTTAGTACGTTCTATTTTATTTTGTTTGTCGGTTTAATCAAAGCTCTCTATGTGCTGCAGCTTTACGTGAATTCTGATTGATGAGACTCAAGTAGATTACATTATTTCAAGTGATTTATGATTTGCTTGAAAACAATACGTTTGAGGGACAAACGATGTTGCCCAGTAATACTTCTGATATCAAATTTATTGACATATTTAAAACTGATGTGTAAAAGTGGGAAATTTATTTGCTATTATGACTCTTCTGTTTTGAAGCATTTGTAAAAAATGTAGTATATATTTTATCATGCCATATACGAGTTAATTAACGAATTATTGTAATTATGAAAACACCTTGATTTACTTTAAATTTTTATAAGAGAGATCTTCGTCAGAAAAATTGTTTACTCAGACATTAAATCAGATTTAAAATTACAGAGCATACGTTATTGAATCTCATTGTAACATAGAAAACGTACGGGATTATCATATTCCATTTCTGTCCATTAAACGTGACAAGTATAATTTGCCAAATCTTTGACGGAAAAAAATAAGAACACGCAATATCTCTGTGTGGTTTAGAAAGTGTCAAAAGACATTTCAAGGTTTAAGTTTAGTTTCCTATTATTTTGTATCGTCTGTTTCTACTTGTTCTACGTCAGAGAGGCAAAACTTTGAAGCGGAATTGTAGTAAAATACTCTAATATTTAAATATCAAAATTAAATTGTTATACTGAGAAAAATATGACAACAAATTACTGTTATAATTGTGTTTCAGTTGTATATCCGTCTTCCAGTAAAAATTATTCTTTTTTAAAAGCAAAAAAACTAAATTTTATAGTTATAAATGAAACAGAGATTTTTCCTTGTAAAAAGCAGTAATTTTTATTTGAAAGGCGAATATACATCTGAAACCCAGTTAAAAACAGACTTTTTTTTCTGTGTTTACAAAGATGAGTAACTGGATTTACTGCTTATATTTTAAGAGAAATATGATATTCATAAAGGAAAGTGCAAAAAATAATCTTTACATTTGAAATTACTTTAGTTTCTCAACAATAGTGTTTATCAGGTCATTAAGTAATATAACTATTAATACACCTCTGTCATTGGTCACATACTGCTCACGAAACAAGTATAAAAATCACCACTCTTCGTATCATGTCAGCGTAAAGTCATTCTTTCTCGCGCGGCGTATAAGTTATATGGAAGCCGTACAAAGTTATTCATAATAATAAAATCGAAGAATCCGGAATCGATTACGCAAATTCGCGACGGAATAAATACGCGCAAGTGTTCGATGAAACAACAAAAATGATAATCCGAGATTAAAGGAAACGGGACGGTTTCGCGTAAATACGAAACCTACAATTTGTTTCATAAAATACATTGTTCGCGCGATGCATACGTTAATTTTTCTTTGTAACGCGGTACATAAAGCCCCGGGGATCGTTAAAAAGGACGTTTGACGATGCTTTGTAAAGATACTCGGGTTACGGTGCCGGTACGGGTTCGTATTCGCTCGCATGGACCATAAAACACACGTGACTGACGCGGCCGTTGCCACGCGGTCAGAGTCGTTCTTGCGGGATTGCAGGATCGTGGGATCCGGGGGCCGTAATTTTCGGTCGGCCAGGTTTATGGCTTTGTGGTGGCTTATATGACGAATATGATGAGTTGCGCGCCGGGAATGGACGGTCTTGGGGAGGCATCGGAGCGACGCAGACAAAACAGCCGCAAAGTCAGTCGAAATGTATCAAGTGGCATATGAGCCGGGACAGCGCGCAGACCGCGATATTTAATCCGCCGGCGCAGCAGCTGCGGCTGCGAGGAAACTGACAATCCTACTTCCTTCGCTGATCATTTCCGTCTAAATATCGTTAGATCTGCGCGGCCACAATGGTGACGCTCCTGCCAGTCTATACCTTCAGACATTAATATACCACATGAATTGGCGCTACTGCCAGTTTATGTAAATCCATTCCGTCCAATCAAATTTAATTAAAGCGACGCGAGCTTTATTAGACGGCTTCGGTCATCAAAATTATATTTATTAATGTAACGGCGAAAGGTTTTTGTTTATTATTTAAGCGTAATGGAGAATTTAATATTCCGCGAGTGTTAACTTTTGAGTCATGACGATTTAATGAATCGAAATGAAATGCAGTAGGGTTTTATCGCCGGTTTCGAGGTCGGAAATTATGTTATCGTCAAAATACTGAGCTATACAATATGAAATTGTTATTTAACGACAGAATTATGGGTAAAAAGTTATTTCATTTCTGCGTTTAAACCGAGAGGTGTAGTTAAATTTATTTAAAGTATTATAAAGTCAAAAAGGGATATTTTGCAATCATCAAAATTGTTGTCTTGGTCCAAGTCAAATGAAGTAGTATATCTTGGATTTAGTCAGACAGGATTTATTGTGAAGCTGTTTCAAAATGCAAGTGTTTATAATGAAAAATTTGTATGGTATACTTTCATGTCTTATTTTTATGTAATGAATAATGTAACGGGAAGTATTATACCTTAAATTTAGTTAGACATTTAACAGGATAATAAGTTTGCGTCAATAATTAATTAGTTATTGAGAATCATTAATTGCACGGACAAAAATGTATGTTATTATCTACAAACTAGTGCATATCAGTTTTTAATCAACTGAATTTTAATTTGCGTCAAATTTATTAATTTTTCAAGGACTACTATATTTTGAGAATCTGATTCATGAATAATGGAGTTCTGCATGTCAGTTGTCAAATTTTAACCTACAAACATGTTGTTTTTTTTTCTAATTAGAGATATTTCTCTTACATATACCAAGGCATTAAATATTAACGTTTTAAAATAAAACCAAATTAACTTTTTATCAATAATTAGTATTGCTTCTCTCAATGTATTTTTTATTACGTTAAATATTTAAATTGAGAAGTGCAAAGTATTTTTCTCTAATAATTCAAAGTACTAATTTTATCATTACACATATATACACTATGTATAATACAAAAATAATTAGAGGTATCAATTTATAAAAATGCTTGACGCGTGGTACTTAAATTTGATGTTATTATTCATACATATTACGAAATATTTGATGGGGTAGTTATTATAAAAACGTCACGATCATGGCATGACGAAAAATATTTGGCTATCGGAAATCCAGAGTAGACTACAAATCAACCACAAAGGCATCGCTGGTTTCATGTAAATCGTATTGAATTTCTCATACTGCAAATTCGAATTTCAGTCTATCTGTCTTCATGTGTCAAAGCGAGTATTTATGTCGAGATTGCGTATTACTTTTGTTTAGGGAATGTTGATGATAAACTGTTTATCAATTAAGATATTCGACTAATGGAACATAGTCATGTATATATTTAAATGAAGAATAACTTAACAAAAAAAAATTCGAAATTTCAATTAATTACAAATTATATTAAATTCATTATTTTTGAGGCTGCATATAAACATTTCTTCGAAAGTAAATAAAATGAATATTGATTGCGTGTTTGGTAAATTATAATTACGAAAATGTTTAACATTGAAAGTAAAAACTGTTTATAATTTATTACTTAATTGACCACTTTTATTAAAATGAGGATAAATCCAACTATTCTACTTTGGATTTTCAATAGACCATTTCAGAAGTTTGAACCGGCTTATTAATATTTATTAGATTCGCTGCTTCTCGAAATATATATCTGACATTTAAAGTCAGTTCATTTGAATACAATTTATATTTTTGGCGTTGCCTTGTTGCTGAACTTTAAGCAGTTCTCTTAACAATACAACTCGGTAGATGTGCGCAAGTAAACAATATATCTTTTTATCATAAAAAAAAAAAAAAAGGAAAAGAGGAAGAATCGGTCTCCCGCAACGCCCCGAGCAATATTATGCGAAGTTTAGTCGGCGATTGCAGTTCCACTCGCACGACTTTCTTCGTACAAGCGATCAGTCCTTGACGATGTAGCGATGGAAATGTAACAGGCAAACTTTCTGGAAATACTATTAAGTGCAGTGACAATAATGCTATTAACTACCTTATTACGTTATCAAACTTTCAGTCATTTGGCAATTAGTTTGAATTCGAACTCTATTCCCGTCTCTCATTAGTTATAGGGAATTACTGGACTTTTCATTTCTTCTTTCCCTTTCCATTTATAACGTTAAATATACGCTGAATAATAGATTGCGGATAAAAACAAAACGCACTGGCAGTTCTGAATAGACATGCATTTATACATAACATATTACATATAACAAGATGAATATTAGATTCTATGAATGTGAAAGTTATTTCGTTTCGTGCGCTCCCAATTCCTTGGTACTTTCTGAATATCATAATGTAGTAATGTGCAATACGCAACGCTACAAAGAAAAGAATTAAATTATACTTGGTCATAAATATATGTAAAATCGTCGTAAAGGAGCGAGTTTTACAGTTCACTTATATCGTTTAAAATTTGCTTTTAAAATGATGTTACGATATATGGGTACTTTCAGATATGAGACCCAAGTGAAAAACAGTCATATCAAGATAACACTGCATAATGGTAACTGGCAAAGTTGGATGATTCCGTAATAACTGAAAAAAATAATTGTTACAACTTGAGGGATCCTTATCGTGAATGGAAGTAAGGAAATGTGTATGATGTAACGCTTTCTAATTACTTTCAAGGAAAATAAAGTAATAACAAATTTAAAGATGATGGCAACATTTTCTATGTTGGCCTTCACTGTTTGTTACATACGTAGTAAACAATTAGCACCAAAATTATAACGCTTCATACAAGCAAAAATGTAAATCATTCTTATACCGATTATTTACATCCCACTTTCAACAAGTCACTAAACCATTTATTTAACACATTCAATTTATTAATACTTTGTTAACCGCGTCAGTTTGGGGCGGGGGAAAAAAAACGTTTTTTTACGTCTGCAGAGTTGAGGCTCGCGCTGTGTTCGATGTGCCAGGATAGGTAAATTCATACGCGAACAAACAACGGGAAAATTGTTGCTCTGAATATCAGCTGACAGTTCGCCAAGTGCTATTAACATACATAAATGTTGACGCCTCCGAGGTAAGCGTTATGAACTCTGTAACTGACGGCAAAGTGCTCGCGGAATAATGTTATATTGCCTGAGCGTTAACGTATGTCCGTGAAGGTGCGTCATTATTTATTATTCTTAGGCGAACAAGCGGACGGGGCGATGAACAAAAGCAAAAAAAAAAGGAAAGAAAGGGGGAGGAGAAAAAAAGATGCGTTATTTCGAGTGTATAATTTACATAGACAAGCGACGATATATCAGCGCGACGTATAGCTACAAGTGGAGCAGACGTGGACGGTGTCGCGGGGTGCGGCCCGAAACAAGTGCTGGATATTGCCAGTTAGACGGAGGATCAATTTTTCAGAACCAATACTGCGGCGGGTGGTGTGAGTCGTGCTCCAAAAAAAAAAAAAAAAAAAAAAGAACGACTGGAGAGTTATCTCTTGGTGCGGAGCGTATACAAAAGCCGCGCGAAGGAACGCGATCGGACGAGGAGAAAAAACTAAATTGTGTACCGGTTGATGGGGAGAAGAAAGGGAGCCGAAGAAGTGCCGCCCGAGGAAATGAGATGTACGGGCGCCACCGTCGGACGAACTGTCGAACGAATTGCGGATAAAACGCAATTTTCCTCCGTGCCAACTGCCGGCCTCGCTTCGCCTCGCCCGGCCCGCTCGCCGTCGTATCCGATTTCTTTTACTTTGATGATCTGCAATTCACTTTCGAGTAAATCCGTCGGCAGATCCGGAGTTACTGTTGTTAGCGGGCGACGGGGCGATTTCGCCTTTGTCACTAAAATTTGTTTACGAAGGGCTCATAGATTGCGACCATTTGATAATCATTTTGCATGTGGCTTCGCTAATAATCGGACAGATCGTAGACATTGTTTAAGTAATAGTGCATCGGGGTATTTGTACACTGTTGAACGTAATATACTTACTTTGGAGAGACAGCTTTTTAAATCCAATTATAGTAAAGTTAAAACTGTGACATTTTCAATGAGATTTAGTTTAAACGCATTGAACAGGAGGTTTTATTACAAAAAGACAGTTAGTTTTATAAAGAATTAATACCCATTGTTAATATTCGGATTTATTCTAGGATTAAGTGGATCTATTTGTCAAAGTTTGTGATTTTAAAATTGCATCGGTTGGAAGGCAAATGTATAGAATTTTAAATTGATTGAAAAGGTGTTGAAATACATTAAATAATCGATAGAATATATATTTAAAATACATATATACCTGTCTGTGTTTCATAATAATTATGTTTAATTAGTGGGAGTAAAAGGAAATTAATATGAAACTCGCGCGTTAAATTATTATTAATTTATGGAATTCGTACATTCTTTTTACATTCCCTGCCATTTCCGGCGAATGAACAGAAACGTAATATGTATTAAGTACGTTGTAAATCGTAAAACAAAATACTTTTTATTGAAGAAAATCACTTTTCACTTCAAATTTTCAACTTGAAAAGAAAGGAAGAAATATAATTGAAATCAAATCCCACGATGCGCGTCAGCTCGAGATTAATTTGTAAGAAGTAAATTACTGCAATCTTCCGGAGCTTTTCATTTGTCAAGTTGTAAGACTTTGTGCCGTTTCGTCGCACTTGTAAGAAATAATGTGCGGTTGTTTCATTATTATCATTCGGTACAGTAATGATATGTAATACTGAGATCCTTGTTATTTTTTCTTATAGAAAAATAGTAACATGAATTTTCATTATTCAATGGCCTGTATCTGAAATTTTACTGAAATTTTGCATACTCTTTAAAAGCATGTCTACATTATTGTATTGATCTAGTGGGAATTCACAACCAAATTATCATAGAATGAAGATACTGCAAGATTGATATTGTCTCCTGGCAATTTATATAATATTCCCAGGATTCATGTAATATTTCATAGTGTATAACATTTTAACACTCTGTGTAGTATAGGTATAATACAAATAATAATAATAATATTTACTTTTTTTCAGAATTTCACTCTTATAATATTCCAATAATAATAATGTTGTAGTTTATTTATATGTTTCTATTTTTTTTTGTTCTTTCATTTGCACAAGTAAATTTTTATCAGGATAACAATAAAAACGAAAAATTAAAATGGTTGCAGGTTATGGCCTTCATATGCCAGTGCACACAATAATCTGGGCACATTAACGTTTGGCGACGAGGCAGAGAAGCATTTTTTGGCGGCGATACACGCGCAACCAGGTCACGTAAATGCTCATTACAATTTGGGGCAGCTTTACAGGTACTATTTGAATTCCCTTTTTCTAATTAATCGATCATTAGTGTACCGTAAATTATATATTATTAAATGGTTGATACAAACTCGTTAAAAAATATAAACAAGGAGTTGACGGATCAATCATTTAATTGTAAGCATTCATTATTACAGTATTTACGCACTTTTGTTTAAACTACTAATTAATGAATGAAATTTGCGTCGCGTGCTTCAATGAAAAGAATAAATATACCGATTTTTACCGTATTTCACGCTTACCTGTTTATTTGAAAAGCTTTTTTCAGTTGAAATTGTGACTTGTTAGTTTATTGGGTAATTCAGTAAAATAGGATTTAGATTAACAATTGTATTTCAAATATTACATAATATTATTAATTATAATAATAATAATGATTATTATTATTAAAATTAAAATATATAACACCACAATGTGAATCATTTCCATTCGTTATTACTGAATTAATAAACCCTTTAGATTAAAAGGTAGTTCATTGTTCAATTTAATTAAATACAATATTAAATTTTATCATTTAATTAACGCTGTAATTATAATAAGAAACTGCTTGAAACGTGCATTTTGAATAACGAAATTCATATGTATATTTTACATCAAATTTATGTTCGAAATAATGTGTATTCTGGACATTGAACGCTTTGATTAAAAAAAAGATTAATTTAATGTATATGCAGTGTTAAAATCCATCACATTTTTCTTTGATTTATTTTCAATATGTGTAAACAGCGTTATATACTGCGAAGTTAAATCATCAATCATTTAAACGTACGACGTGGAATGAGAAAGTTTGTAATTACGTCGTGATATTTGATGAATCTTTTAGAGAATTGTTCTTCCTACCAATAACTATTAAAAATGTATATCATTGATAGCATGTTTTTGATGAAGTTTTCAAGTTAAGGCTCAAGTTTGATGCAAGATATATTGTCTGCAAGTTGGAATACATCTAAATTTAACCTGCGTGCCTAGAAGCAGTTCCTTCAAACGATATTGGAACTATATACTTGTTGGGGCAAATATTTTTGAATTTTTTTGAAAAGTTATAAAAGATTTAAATAAATAATTTAATATGTATGATTGACATATATTACGTAAATATCGGACTGACGTCGTTTAATTGCCTTTATTTTTTACATGCATTTACGAACTTGTATTATTAAATTTAAAAAACAATAAGCATGGTAAAAATATTTATATAAAAATAGCAAAATATCGTTCTTTCATGCTTGAAGTTAGGCGTCCTGAACAATATGTTATTCCAACGAAACTTTAAACTGTATATTACACATTTCTGGCATTACTCCAAAAATGTTAAACTTTCATTATATTAAAGAATTGATTCAACGTTGATATAAATTTTTTCTTGACAAGTATTTCCATTAATTTAATATTCATATTGCACTTGTGTCAACAAATATATAATGATGAAATTACTAAATGAATAAAATGGTACCTTAATCAATATTTTTTGTCCAAGTCATAGACTTTCTTAAATAAAAATTTTACTAACACACCCTAATGTACTGTAACGTATGTACACATAGAATGATGTACATTTGCTTGGATGCATCCACTTCTTTTTATAATTTTAACATTTGATTAAATCTGGCAATATTCATTAAACTTTCATTTTAATGTAATGTTACATTTATCAACTCAAAATTTATTTTCAGCATGGCATATGAGTATAATTATTAATGAAAATAAAAATTGATATTTTCAATAAAATAACGTTCTAAAAGTGCCGATTGATATCAGGAATTATTAAACAATATAAATTAATCACACTTCTCTGTAACAAGGATGAAAAAATGTTTTAAATGATTTACAAAGATAATTTGAAAATGCATTAAATTTTGTACGTGTCTATTTTTATGGCAGCGATAATAATAATTTTTTATTACGCCAAACTGCATCAATTTTATGCTGATTTCCAGAACCGACGATGTATTTCTGATACCACCGGAATGCCATTAAAACTCGATAAAAGATAACGACGTTAAAACAACATTGAGAATAACGTTCGATTTAAATGTTAAAACAACACTTTTTCTATGTCGCGTTACACGTAATGTATTGCGTAAAATTGATCAATTCTTATTAAAACGCACAGGAACGCGTATTTGAACTTACGAAAATAGTATAACAAGTCTTTGAAAAATTAATTTATTTTATAAACGTGAAATCGTTTTTAAATTCAAACATACGAATTAAAAAAGTAGTAATTTTTTTTTCAAGGCCAACAATCAGTGGTGATAATATAAAGTAGAAATGCTGATATTTTTACTAAATTGCTTTATAGTATTTTTTATAAAATGATTTTTAACAAAAATATTGTACAATTAGATTGGCAAGAATTTTTCTCCAGGTGCTCTTTTTTTTCAGCTTCAAAGTTATATGAAAATACTCAAATTATATTAGCCGACCAATGAAACCAACATTTTTAGCGCATTTTTATTACTGGAAATGTCCAATTAAAGATGTTGGAGTAATCGAATTTTTTTGAGGGTAAATGAAAATATATTGCACTCCGTTTTGTAAACTACTCTTTTCGGTATTGTATTTGAGTTTAAAAACCCTCGTCTGGCATGCAAATTAATTGCATCGCAACATGACTATAATTTAAAATACTGTATCAAGCCGGAGCAATTATCGGTCGATATGGGCACGGTGTTAGATTTACAATGACAATTCGAGCCTCGGTCTGTTTAATATCAACGTTTTCAAAATCCATATATTTTAAATTTACCTTTGAAAACAATTTAATCGTTTTTCGGGATATTTATATTATCAATTTTACAGGCCTTTATCATTTATCAAGATAATTATTTGGCAGGGATTATTTTTCTATAAAATTTAATTTATTATTGGAAACTTCGAAAAACAATTACGTTTACAATTGCGCGTATATCAAACTGTTATCATTTAATTAAATCACCCATCATTTTTACAAGAAAAATCAATTTTAATTATGAATTGCATGCATTTACGTTAACTTATAGTTTTCATAAACATAATTATTTAGGTCATAACTCTTATTTATTATAGAATTCTATAAAAATACAACGAATTTAACAAAAAATATACAGTTTATATACTCAATTGTACACCAAGGTACCAACAATAATTATAAATGTAACCACTTTAATTAAAATCATGCAAACATGTTATTTGAATATATAAAGTCTACAAAAATGAACAAAATAATATATTGGAAATGCATTATGAAAAACAACGGTATGTAAATATTGAGATTAAACGAAAACAAAACATTGTAACTTTCTTTTCCTTTATTTTCAATGTTTACATCCAAGTGTCCTTCACAGTACTATTTCGACAGTGTTTTCTGACTTGACCTACACGATTTTGTTCAGTGTTACTGTATTCATTACAAGTGGATGTTTTGTAATATTTTGCAGTGCGAAAACACTCTCGATGTTTTGTAATATTTTGCAGTGCGAACAATGCTTTTAAAACTTTTATAACTTAACATTTATAATTATGGAAAACAGATATTTATAAGAATTTTTGATAAACTTTAATTTACGAGAATCTTCAAATACCTAAAGAAAGTAAGGTAAATACAAAAGACTTGCGGTTTTGTGGTTAAGTTTTCAACATTCTATGAAGTACGATATTTACAACTTAAATTCACTTCCCATCGTCGGCGGGGGGAGGGGGGGGGGATGGGCAATATGAAAACTTTGTTTAAGAAATATACAAATATTTTTTCAAGATTTCATATTTCCTTTACGCATTTAGTTTACAAATATTTGCCGACTAAAAAAAAACTTTTATAACAATATTGCCATTCCTGGACACATTCTCTTCCCTTGTATTTATTCATTTTTTGACCGTAAACTTTATAAATAGAACAGTTCCGCAAAATAAATTTAAAATTATTCCCGATTCTTTTTCACATATTTTTATTATATGCAAGAACCCATAACAAAGAGGCAACGTTTATATTATTTTCAATATTATGTTTCCTTTTACCAGTCGTGTAACATCGATGGTTTGCACGTGTGAAGAAAATTATATTTTTTAAAACCCATTCGTATGATTCACTGGAAAAACGTATGCAGTAATGCTTTGCTTTTAATGAAAATATGATCTAGAGGGAACGCATTGAAATGCGAAAGAAAACATAAAACTAAAAATGGTCAGATATGACAATAAAGATAAATAAATAGCCATGTTACAATGCAGAAAGTTCACGAAACAAGTTTATATAATTTTAGGAAAGCAAATCGGACGGACGAGTGTATCAGGATGTTGCAGAAGTGCGTCGCCCTTGATCCAGCGTATATTCCGGCGTATTTAGTGCTCGCCAGGTTAGCAACGGGACCTGCTACCGGTGCACTTCTCAGACACGTCGTTCAACTACAACCTAAAAGCCCGGATCATCTCGCCGAGTATGCTTCTTGGTTATATCAGAACGGTAAGAAGCTCAGCGTGTATACTTTGAGTAATATAGTTTTATGATAGCAAACGACACGAGCACCGCGAATGTCGCGATAAAGTTAAAAAAGGAAAAAAAATGTAAAGGGAAAAAAAAAGATGTCGGTGGAAGCGCATCGACATAAATTCCCATCTTCGGTATTTTATCCGTGACAGTATCGAGACGGGTTTTCCTGTTTCCAGGCAAATGGCTTACGTCTCTTCAGTATTACCTTCGCGCCATGACAGTATCTCCGTCTCACAGGGCCTCTTTGCTGGGAACAGCGCGGATTCTGCGATCGCGGGGACAATGGCCTAGAGTTCACCAAATTATAATCAGGTTTGACTACTTTCATACCTGTCTTTGCTCATTTTGACTTCCAAGTTTGCATCTTACTTATAAACATTGAAATGTAAAATTGGATACATTTTAATAAGAATGCGAATATGAATTGAAGTTCAATATAGAAAGAAAATGGTTCCTATAAATATATATGTAAATATTTCTATTATAATATAAATTTAGAAATGAGTTTAACTTTTTTTAATGTTTAGGATTTTATATTTCTTTTATTACCAATCATAATAATGTGTTATGTTAACCACAAAAGTGAGGAGAATTGGTGCTAAACATATATCTATTTATATACCTACAAAATAACATTAGAAATTTCTGCAAATATTTTTTTTTTCCCTTAACATTTGTCTAAAGGGAGATTCGCATATGGTTTAAGAGCAAACTGTATATGAACCTTATACAATCTTTGAAATACACTGAGAATAGTATTTTTTTTCGTTACATATGTTACTCTCGCAATCAGTGTTCATACTATGTAACTGTACGTAAAACATTTTTTTAGTGCTGATATAATTTTATGAAGATACCTAACAGAGTGGTGTAATAATAAAATTGATAAAGAAAATTAAATTACGTAGAATGTTAAAAATGTTATGAAATTTGATGCAATTTTCATAAATTCGTTTCATAGACGTATATTAAAATTAATATAGCTTCACACACCCCTATCAGAAAATATTGCACGCGAAAAATAAAACAGTCATGCAATTAGTTGCCCCGTTTCTAATAGTTCGTATTTCATTTTGAAGCTTATTAAATTATAATTCGTTTTAAAGGCAACCCAAGTAAAGACAAAGTATTGCATTATACGAATTTAAACAATTGTTAAGTTAAGATAACAAAGCACGTATATAACAATTATTCTTTTAACATTCCATAAATCGCAATTATATGTAACGTGTTTCTAAGTAACCAGAAACGTGGAGTGAATGCATTGTAGAACTTTAAATGAACTAATAAGCGATGTTGTTATTAAATTTTAAAATGTATCGCGTTACTTGACATTGTTTCAACGGTTTGGAGAACTCGTTTTGACTTTTTTTATAAATTTATTTAAACATTTTAACGTTTGTGAAGAATGTTCACAGTGGTTTCGTTTCAATGTAAATATTATAGTAACAAATATTAAAAGTTATAATACCGCGTAATGAATTGGATTACTCGTGTAATAAGATACTTTTCATTTATCTTTTACTTTTTTTATTAACTGTGAAATATTCAATATTAGTTTATTATATCTCGAACACTTGTGGAGTTAAAAGAAAGTTATTTTCCTCATTTTCACCGTAAAAAGGTTTGCAAAAAGTCTTTTCAAGCTTTAACATTCCACTTTCAATCCTGCTAAATCACTTTGTGTCTCCCCAAACCTCCATTTGCGAAAGACGTGTTCAAAAGCTAAAAAATCAAAAGTTTGACGGCATGCGTGGAATCCATACCAATCATCAAATAAAAGTAACGGTCATAAAATTTATTTAACTTCCTTCGGAACGCGCTAAAGAACTTGCATTTACTGAAAAAAGTGGCAAAGTTATGACGCTTTCAAGTTATCTTTGCATTTTGGTACATTTCAGTCAAAATTACTGGAAATCGATTGATGCAGTTGTCGACCATTCTTCTATGTACGTATCGAAATATCGTATAATGTATTATATCTGATACTTATACGATATATATTATATTCCATTGTATGACAGGGCTTTCAGAGTTTAGTGCAACGTGAGCCATATATTTGAATTTGTATATCATTGTGATAAATACAAAACATCAAATCATGCTTAGCAATATCTGCCCTTATAATATGCCGATATTCAAGCTATATATTTTTATAATGTATTAAACAGATATCGGTTTTAAATACTACTTTAATTTCTACATTTAATTAAATTTAATATCGAGAAAAATGATTAAAAACTTATTTTCAATTAGTGTATGTTTTGTGTTTAATAAATTCCTATTAAATATTAAATCCATAGAGAACTTGGACTGAAATTTTGTTCGAATAAACAGTTTTTATTTGTTGCTAATATGTTAACCTGTTTTAAGTGTGTTTAAAAATATATCTTTTATACTTAAATTTTATGTGCTTATTTTATGCGCTTATACTTAAATTTTATGTGAACAGTAAAATGCAAATAAAATAATCCAATTATATTTTAGTATACTTTGTTCTTGATTTCAGTTGCTTGTATAAGTATATCAATTATTTTAAACAAACATAATTTTAAATCGTTTAATTATTTTTGATGATTTCAACTAATTTACTAGATTAAATAAAGTAATTATGATAACATATGTGTCACAAAACTGTTCGATCGCATAAATACGTTCAGTAAATTTTTAATGTGCTATTGTAAATGTAAGTTTCTTTGTATGAAAACAGAATATATTTTACGGTCGTTTCTTTATATTTATGTGAATTTCACATAAAGTAATAACTTTTCAATTCTTTCAGCTTTCCAATGCCACAGTTACTGAGGAGAGAACTATATCTAAAATAGAATTTGCAAAGTTATTTGAAGAAAGTGAAAAAAGTGCTCATTTCTATGAATTTATATTCAAATTATGCATATTAAATTATTTCCATAATTTAATAACAAATACTTGAAATGAAATATAAAATATTAAACTAAACTTTTTTAGGAATTACGACTAAATTTTGTGATATGAAATTCATAAAAAGAGTATCGCGTTTCAGGTTTTCTCCGTAGTAACTGTAAAATTACAATATTTTCTTTCTATATTGAAGATTAATTAGTCCAGCACTTTTTTATGAGTACCATAATTTTGACTCGCATCGAAATACAATATGAAAAAGTGCACAATCTAGGTTGACGCGCAGCACTATTTTCGAGTTTTTTAAGCAGTAATCTTAGATTAACGTAAACGTAATAAATGAAAAATTGTTTGGCAAGTGCGACACGTAAAAATAATTAAAGTTACGAAGCATTTTTACGACTATCTTAAATAAACGTTTGAAATATTTTACTTTATTTCACCATTGTGGTTTAATAATATGCGCCTTGTTAGAATTATGCACGAATAAACATAGCGGTCTATAATATTTCGTACTTTTTTAACTATTCCACATAAATAAATTCGTCAACATTGCTACAATTTCGAATAAAAGTAGTATTTAGCGTAGAAACATGTCATACACAAAATGAGAACACATTTAATTTTCTGCCGAGGCTTCATGATGTTATTGCAGCTGGTGCTCCTCAATTTATATATGTATATATATCTATCACTATAGCTGTGCACTAAATTTATATATGCCACAGAAAAACGATTGAATTTATGACTTGTTTGACACGCGACATTTATATAATTTCAACAAACGCAACTTTGTCAATATCCGGAACGTTTCGTTTGTTATTTGTAAGTTAATTTAGGTTAACTAGACAGTTACAAAGAGGGGAAAAAAGTAATACTGTATATGTCTCTAACTTTTACAGTATATTTAGAATATATCAAAGGCGTAGAAAATATTTATATTACCCATGCCCTAAATTCTGTAAAGATTAATTACATTGAAAACACTCGGAACAAAACAACAAGAATTACTGTACTGCAATAATATTTTGTTTTAATACAATAACAACTTTGCTTTAGATTTATATGAAAAAAATCAATTTAAAACGATTACTTTTCGGCTAAATATAGAACTGAAAATTCTTTGAAATAAAATTCGAACATTTTTTAATCAAAGTGATTTTCTAAGAGAGCAAATAGTGAATACAGGTTTTTATATATACATATATATATAGAGGAGTAAAATTGCTTTGGAGTAAAGAGTACACATTTATGTTAAAAGAAATAAGAAATGTTGTTTTCTGTCATGTTTTGATGTAATTAAAGATATATAGATTAAAATATTTTTTCCAAGTTCAAAAGTAAATGATTCTAAGGAATGAATCTAATTGTACTGAAAATAAATTTTTAATTATTTTTCTTTGTATATTTTTAAGTTCGATTAAGATTTATTGAGCTGGTTGAGATTAGATAGATCCTAAATTAATAACTCATTAAATATTATATATAACTAATTTAAGCATCTTTTTAAGAATATTCAAGGATTTCATGAACTTTAATTAAAGGTTAAATTCAGTATGAATAATTGAATATTGATTACTTTTTGTTCCAATAAAAGTTAATTTGAAGACAACGTAGAATTTGCAATACAGTACAATGAAGAGCTTTATATTTGTTAATACAATAAAATAATAAATTAAACAATCGTGTTAACTGCTTTATAAATATGAAAATACTGCATTTTTCTTGCGCGCGTTTAACTTGGAATAAAGTAAATTCAGTTATGGCCATTAAATTATTTATCTGGCTATAGAACGGGTAGACCTATTTCATTATTCTTATTTGTTCAATGTCATATTTTTTTTTTTTTTTTTTCATTTTCTCAATCAAATCACCACCTTTCGTTTTATACATTTGATTTATTCGAAACCCGAATCACCATCATTGCCTAAGCAATTACTGAACAATGATTGTTCAATAAATTTCTAGCCAATTAAACAATTTTGTTTTAATGACTAACTGCGGCAGAAACCATTTAAATTTCCACCTTTAGAGTGCGCATCCTTCATCACTTGCTAATATTTCCAATTTTATTGGGTTTTCGCGTTGGTGCTTCAAATATTCAGCAATCTGAGATAGAACGTTTTGCTCCTCAATATTCAATTTTTATCAATTTAATGCGCAGCGGGAGAGGGCGACGGGTTGACGGTTCGTCAACCCGATATCCGGCGTTGAATTAATTCCACGCAAATTGTCGCCGCTTTTGTTGATTGGTCCGCGATTTTACGTTGACGAAAAATATTAATTATAATCAGCGCGGCAATGCTAATAAGACGCAATTTACAATTCCGATGCCGCGCAACTCGGTCGCCGCGCGGAATGAAATGACGTCACTTTAACGCGACTCGTGAACTCGCGATAAGCGACTGTCCGCGCACTTTGTAATTTCATAATAATTACCATCACGAGGATGCACTTAACACGATTTCCAACCACTTTTTCTTCCTTCCTTTTTCCAGATGGCACCTCATGCTACGAGCTACCAAAGGAGGATTCATACACCGCGGGGATTTGTACATGCAAGTCTGGCAGCTGCAAAGCGAATCGCGACAAAGGACGCATCAACACAACCTTTGCCTTCTGGTAAGTAAATTACCATCGTGGCACTTCCACTCTTGTTTCTCTTATTTACTTATTTCATCCCGTTCGTCCTCCCGGCTCGCCGTACACAAACGTAATATCAGCTTTCGCGGACGCCTTTTCCTTTTGCCTCTATCGTCATTTTCGGACGAGGCCAAACTTTCCACGGTAATTGTTTACATAATGAAAGTTTTTATGCAGTCAAACCTTTATAATGCAACTGTCTAGGCAGCAAAACTGCACACGACATTTATATACACTGTAAAAAAAAAACGGAAAATTCCGTCAAATTTAACGGAATGGAGTTGTCGTTAAATTTCACGAAATTTTACGTACGTTGCGGAAAAAATTTCGATCGTCAATTTAATAATGTTATTATGAAAACGTTGTT
>JABFPN010001908.1:0-25469 GCA_022817305.1 Leptoteleia sp. ZL-2020 | reverse complement strand
AAATACGTTGTAATGTTTAAACTTTTTATTTCATTATTCACGTTTCTATGTGCTAAATTCACAACTTTTATATCAAATATAGAAATGTAGCCAGTTTTGTCATAGCTTTCATAATAAACGTTGCAAATAGTAATACAAGATTTTTCTCCGTGTATGACTTGGAATTGCACGACGCAAGCTCAAGTGCAATAATATAGATCTGCTCGTGAACAAACATTTTACAAATTAAAACAAGTTACATTTACAGTTTGAACGATTGGCAACTCAACCGTACAACTGCGTATTGTATACACGAGAGTTGCTACGTAGAATACAAGTCCGTTTGTCATGACTATTGCTTCCCTCATACAAGAAGACAATTGCACTCCTTGTAATAATCAAGCATCAATAAACGTATGAACTTTAGCATACAAACATTTGGCATTAAAAATTTTAGTATACAGTTATATTTTAATTTCAAAATAATTAGTGGACAAAAGTTTATATAATAACAGGTGATAATAGGATATAGGATTTTGTATAATTGAACTTTTATTATAAATTATTTCTGAGGCAGGAAATAGGGGCGCGAACTTTCTGTTCTGGATGAAATATTTGCGCCGCCCACTTTGCAATTTATGTATGTTCACTTATTTGATCATCAGTTAAAAGAAAAGAAAAAAATCAAGTGTGTCCACCTCGATTGTAGAGTTAATAAACCTACATTTAAAATAACTATTTTCTATTAAAATCTTCCATATTTATATACTTGAAATTACTCGATATTAAAATTATCTTATTGAAACAAAATTATATTGTTAAAAAAAAATTTAAATCAGAATTGTTTTCATATGGGATTATATTATTTTTAGGAAATGCTAAGTATTGTTATTTAATAATCCAAAATCTTTCCATATTTTAATTTGAAGATATCACGTAGTTCCAGAAGATTTACTGCAGAAAATAGATTCATTTAATAGTAACTGTCAGTGGCATATATAGGAATTATGGAGACAGATAAAAAAAATGTATATACTTGCCAAATACACAATGCCAGAAGGAGGGGTGATCATCCCTTCTTTGGAGTTTATCCTTTGCATGTGTTTATATTTCTGAAATCTTGAATTCACCAATAATAATCGAGAAGGTTCTATTTTTGGTTCTATTTTTATAACAGTCATATTTTCCCTGATATTGTGAATAGAATTATTCATATATTATAATAATTGCGTAGTGTATAAGTGAAATACCAGCAGATTTTCATCAATCAATGATATCTTGATTATTTGAACAATATTTAGTATCATTTTTTAACTGTCAAGTAAACCGTACTTTTATTCATATAATAAATATGCTGTGTTTCTAAATCAACAAAATTTTAATTTAAGCAAAATCAAGCCAACAGTTATTTTATTTATGTTCAGTATATTACTTATTGGATATTTAGTAGTTGCATTAAAAAAAATAAAGAAATTATTTACACTAAAATTATTGTGTTCAATATTAATAACTTTTTTCATTACTTTTAATGTTCTTTTTTTATTTTATTAAATATTTATCACATTCACCAAAAGCTATTAAAACCTGTACATACGTACAGGCGAAAAGTAATCTTGTTTTCTATATATAAAAATACGTCTATTTTATTTATTTCCATCTATTTCCGCATATTTTAAATAAGAGTGCGTTCAGTCTGTGTATTCCTCCAGGACCTATAAATTTATATTCCCTGGAGTGTATGTAATTTAACGTTTATAAATCTTCACTGCTCCACAACCACATATACCTCTTCTGTATAAAACAATAATTTTTCTGCCGTACGAATATTTCTTTAACTTTGACCCAGCAGTAAAATTAAAAGCAATTATTAATATTGTGGCAAGAATTTTAATTCGTATAATTATGTAAATGAATGTTCAGCAATCGCTATGAAAAATTCAATGCAAAAAAGAATCTACAGTGTGAAAAAGTAAAAAAAGGAAGCTTGATATGTAATTTTTTTTCTACTGCAATTAGGACAAGTAACCGTAATAACAGTGCTTCATTTTTGAACATCGCCTCACATGAATAAGAGTAATTTTAAACGTGCTGGCTTTGTGCACATCTTATTTTGTGTCTTTTCGTTTTGTTTTAAATTCTAATTCTCAAATCATTTTTTATACACGTTCACGCGAATAACTAAAACGCACTATATTCGCTTTAACCAAATCCTTTTTTATTTTAAAAAATTATTGCAAAATTTCGCAAATATAAAACAAAATTAAGCTATCATCTATTATTATTATAAAATAGCTCTGGGTTTATGTCGTAAAATATCGGAATCGATTTTTGTCTATTTCTCCTTTGTACTATTTTCTTCCCTTAATACGATTAGATGATAATTTGTAACTCTAAGTGACAGCACTGTTTTGCGAAGTAATTCATTATAAAAAATGGATGCAGAGAGAGAAAGAGAGAGAGTAATGATGCGTTAATATAATCAAAATAATTTGATACATCAACATTAAACTAATGTTTTTATTCAAAGAAAGAGTTAAAGGAAATAAAATTTATTATATTTTACTGTTAAATTCATTAAGGTTTCTCACTTAAAATATAATAAACCGTATTATAAAAGAGATCTTAATTTGTATTAAAAGCGAGCATCATACTGAAAATAATTTTTGAAATATACTATTATTGTTACATTTATATTTTGTATTAAATTTTCGCTAAATATAAGTTATTTTTGTCATTCATTTTTTATTATAAATTATTATACAATAATCAAACATACGTAACATTGTAATTGAAAACATTTATAGAAGATTTACGATATTTAACAGTTTTTTGCATATAATTTATAATAATCGAATACATATCTATACAGGCAAAAATACAAAAAAAGATTATTTTTAAAATAACGTATAGACGTATCTCTTTCCGAATTTTTTTTTATTTTTAATAATCTATAATGAGTTAATGTTTTAATAGTTATAAACAATATATTCTTTAGTTAAATAAATATTTATAAATACACACTTTTTAATTTGTGAACATTGTTTTTCAAATTTTTATTTTTCTAATAAATAAGGAAGTATTTATATTTATAACGTTTGTGTTTTAATTAAAGTCTCAGTAAAAATTATCAATAAATTATTCAGATGTTGATACACCTATACAAAATATAATATACATGAAATTATAATCAATCTTCAGAATTTGTAAATTTATCGTACTTTATTTGTTTATTGTTCATTGTATCATAATTTTTAGTTTCAGTTGCTAAAAGACGTTTCTTTAAAAATTGCAAATATATTAGGAGTGGACAGTACGCTAGATTCAATAATCCCACTATTCTCATGATCCACTGAAATCCAATGGTGCGAACTAATTCGCCTCCAATTATCGGACCTGAAATATAAAATCAACAATCTTGATTATTTCAACGATAAATCAATTAATAGGACTAACATTTTATAATCATAAGTATACGTACAATTAAGTTTTGTAATTTAACTTTTTTTATTATTTTTTACTGAATTTCGTTGCTTTTCATAGTTTTATTTTATTTAAAAAAGGACACGTTTCATATCTCACATTTTTTATATGTGCGTAGTCACGTTTCATGATAATTTATATGAATTTATTATTTAAAACAATAATAAATATTTTCATATTTACGATAATTTATTAGAATAGATTTACGATAGTATAAAAAAGATATATTCGATATTTTTATCTTTTCAATTTTTCTGGTATAAATTTCACTATCACTTACACTTCAAATAGTGGTGGTATATGAATACTTTTATTTATGCAGACATATAATCATTCATACATATTCAGGTCATTCACACACGTACACAGTGACGTAATATCCCAACATAAATATATGAAGCGAAGAATACAAACGTATGCGCGTAAAACTTTTGTACGTAAGATATTTCAATATATTATTAAGAAATACATTCAATAATTTTATAAACTAGAGCAACTTATTTATAACATATTAAAAATTTTATATCAGTCAATCATTATATTTATTAAAAATATTACGTTTTTGCACCATCTAAACATATTTTAATATCGAAATTATAAAGCATATACATTTAAAGCCTCATTAGCAAAAAAAATTACTAAGATTGTATCAGAATAGAGTTAATACGTTTAAATAGTATACTCTGACTACTGTTTTTTTTTATATAAAAGGGTCCTAACACCCTTTAGGAACCTAAATTATGAGCCAATATATACGTATAATTAGCTGAAAACGGTTATTTATACTGCACTGGTCATTGGATTATGGAAAACGCATTGTCGGCCCACGTATTGACAAATACTACTTACACACAAAAAATACAAATTTCCGACTGTTAACGACCCGCAATACTAATTGTAATATTCTCGTTAATTCCGCAAGTTGTAACAGTCCTGATAATTTTGTTGCGAAAACTATTATCCGCGTCATAAAACAAATAAAACAAAGTTGATAATCTAACGAATGTAATTAACAAAACTTAGCTTCACCGCGATTAGACCTTAATTTCGTAGTGATACATCAAACAACATTAACTTTTACTCTTTCGTACAAAAAGTACCATTTTAAAGGGGTTAACTGGATTAACGATGGAAGCTTTAATATATTTTTAACTTTTCTAAAATTTAAGACCTCAACTTACTCGGAGTGAAAGGTTGCTTTAATTTCAGATAGCATTTTTGCTGGAAATACTGTTATTGCTTTTACTAAGTTTAAATATTTAGGTACTGGAGTTGAACTAAAGGTAAAAAAAGTTATTATTCAGGTTACCTAATGAATAAGCTAAACTGACAGCCACTTGTTGTAATGAATAAATGGGTCCATAATTTTTGTCTTGATCAACCATCGATGCTAATAATGGAACCAAAGCTGCATCAGCCACTCCAATCCCTATGCCCAGTCCAAAATGAGGGATAACGAGCTGCGTCATGGTATTCGATATTGGAATTACAATAGCGCTAATACCAATAACAATCATTGACAATATTGCCGTTTTACATCGTCCATAATAATATGCGATGATTCCAAAGAAATTTGTACCAATGAGATATCCAATGCTGTCTGGTATGAATACTGTGCCCAATTGCCATTTCTAAAAAAATAATTAATAAACTTCTAATATAATATTTTATTGATTTATTTTATCGTATAGTAATCTGGCAAAACAAAATAATGATTAAAATTACTTTTGGATTTAAATGAGTCTTTAGCCAAATAGGTAAGCAAGGTTCTAAAATGGCCATTGGTAATGTTGAACAACAAATAGCACCAGTTGTAATTATAATTCGAATATCGGAGAGAAGGTGCATCCAATTTGATTCATTTTCCGTTTTCTGCGTAAAAGAGTTTATTACTGAAAATATTTCAAATAACGTGCGGAAAACGTACGCCAAGTGGGGGAATACTTACTTGCGATATTGGCTGAAAGTCTAAAACAAACATTTGCAAACCTAAAGTGAAAACAAAAGTCTAGAATTAAAAGCTTGTTTGGAAACAAAAATTCATGAATTACTAAACATAATTGTACTAGACGTTGGCAGAAAGTGAATAAAATGCCAAGCAAATATTTGTGCAAATTAAATTTTGCAGCCCATTCACATCATCAGTGAGAATAATATCATGTTTGAGAATGCATAATCAATAGTGCATACATAAACCTTATATGTAGCAGATTATAAAGGAAATTAGAGTTTGTTACAAAGATAAATCAACGTGCTCGTTAAAATTGATACCAACAATGAAATAATTTATATGCAAAGTAAAGTTCAAAATGTTATATATTTTTGTATATGAATGTAAATATGTATTTCAAACAATTGCACTTTATTAAACTAAATCTAATTATTTAGTTTATATAGTTATTAAACTGAAAATAAAAAAGGATTATTATCAGAATAAAATAATAATACAAATAAATCTAAATCGATTCTTCCAGATTTCCAAAATTTTTAATTTTCATGATCCGCAAATAATATTAAAAAGTGCTGCTGAAAATTCTAGTAACCCAATTAACAGGCATTAAAGTGAAAAGAAATAAAAGGATAACGACATTAAAAGTGTGCACATGAAAGTATGTAAATGCATGAAATGAATTTTCGTCGTCAGTCAATTAAAAACATTCGTTCAGTTACGTTTAAAGTTATAATTGTATAACCGCAATGAAAATAAATTCATAATACATTATGAATGAAAATATTTATATATTCAGCATTCCCCTTTAATATTTTTTTATTTACACTTTCTAAGATACAACTACCTCACATTTTATTTTGCACGCAAAAAACCAACTTTTAAAAATGTCTATAACAAGATTCTTTCAATGCAATTAGCAATCTGCTTGATATAAAAAAACTTTAAGTGAGATTAAGGGATAGAAAATAAAATGCAAGCCAAATAAAACAAATTCCGTTACCTGTTACATCATTTCTTTATACCTACCCAACAGTAGAATTGATAGAAAACATATTAATAAAAATGGAGCAATTTTTCCTTCCAAATCATACAACACTGATCCAATTGGGTATCCCAGCAAAACACCCATAGCTATACTACCCAATACGAATCCCATGACTTTTGATCTTTTATCTTCTTCAAGATATTGACTAGCTACCAAAGACATACCAGAGACTCCAATACACGCCGAAGATATTCCTTGGACACTTCGTGCTAAAAACAGCACTTCGTACGTTTGTCCAAAGGCAAACACTAAACAGAGAAATTATTTACACTTTATTTTAGAAAATGTTCTCGCCAGGTTCGTTTGGTCTATACATACACGCAGCAGCTAATAGCAGACATAAATTTCCAAAAAATAGAGGCTTCGAATATCCCACTGCGCCGGTAAAAGATCCAATAGCTGGATTCAGAATTAATTGAACAAAAGCCTTGGAGCTCAATAACAATCCAACCCTGCCATTTTCGTCTTGGAAAGTTAAGTCATTGTCAATAGTACACAAATAGTCTGGTATAACTGGCACTGAAAACAATGACTTTTTAGCGATCTTACAAAGAGTAGACACCTATTCAAGTTCAATTCCATAACGCCCGAAACTAACTTTGGAGATCAAATACAAATGGGGCAAATTATCTCTGAACAATAAAGCATTTCGCAACCCGCGCAGAAAAAACTAGTCTAGTATTGGGCTGGAATTAATCTGGAAGCAGTCTAGAAATGGTATAGAATAAATTTCTGTCTGATAAAAAAAATTTTTCGGCCATCTACGATTCCTTTTGAACGACGATACCTTTCAAAGACTATGAGCCAATTTTTCTGTTATTTAGCAAGACTTTTCCCATACTCTTTCCATACTCTAAATTTGGTCCGACTGCATTATTTTGCAGATACATACAGAACAACAATTTAATTTCGCTGCTGTAATAATTTAATCATTATAATGGACATAATCCAAAAATTTTCCAGATTAACTCTAGACCCCTGACAAACTAAATCCATACCATTTCCAGACTGCCCACTTCCAAACTAATTCCAGTTTAATACCAGACGCTCGATTAAACTATAATTTGGTTTTCAGCTACGCAGCGTCAATTTTGAGCCCGAGCAATATGTTGCTCGGTGGAATCGTTCGTTGACGTCCTTCCAACGCAAACTTACCAACCACCGTTAATAATACATTATCCAGAAACAAGCTCAGGTACACGACGACAACTAAAAGGGTGCGTGGATTTTGAACGCTCTCCAACGCATCGATCATTACGAATTACTCGGTTAATGGAAGCAAGATGAAATTCTTCATTTACAGACAATGTTTGGAGCGCAATTGCGACTCGAACATATGTGCGCGGCCGATCACACTTTTTGGAATTAAATTTGGAAATTAAAAACGTTCGGAACGATGGAGCGAGTTAATTGCCGAGTTAGCTGCGCACGGGGACGCGCGAACCACTTTCTGCGGAAAGTATCGCGGATATAAACTTTGTCACACTGAATTCAGTTACTGATGGAAGGTTGATGAGTTTTCTGTCTTTTATAGGTTTTGAATTTCGCACATGCGCTGCGACCGGTGCGCTATCGTATTTCACGAATGCCTGAGCTTTTCAATTTTCTTAGAACGTATTTGGCTTATCTGCGACCTAAAGGACTCGCTGCCCTGTAAACTGTTCGCCACGGCGACGTGAACCGAAAGTAACGACGATTCTCGGTCCCGCGATATTGCCGAGATTTAATGCCACCTGCTCCACTTTATGATTTCGAAAATGGTCGATACAAAAATTGCGAACAAAATCGCCGTTAATCATGGCAAGGTATTTTTCCGCAAAATTGAAATCAAGGTCCGCGGCGCAAAAAGAAACGCCTGGTTCAAGATTTAATACGATTTATTATCCTGTACAAAATTTAAGTACATTGCATTCAATTATTCGTATTCACTTGTTTCGTCGATTCGCAAAATATTCGATTTTACATGTAAAAGGACGGTGTTTTTTTCTTTTTAAAAAAAAATATCACTATTCGACGTTTCGGGTGTCGCGGCTGGTACGCCGCGGAAAAGGAAACGTTTGGAAAGTTCAAAATTTTGTGGTTCTACTAATGCTCTCTTCGCATTCTTCCTCCTCGCGTATTGTCGTGTCGACGTAATCTAGTCTCGGGCTTGAACACCGAGAAGGATAATTTTCGTCGGGTCCTCGTCGAACCGACGATACTCTCCTATCTTCTACATATATGTCTGTCTCTATGCAGTCTTTTTCTCGCAATATTAATTTTGGTTTTCGCTGCTGTTTTTGCATCTGACCGATGTACGAGCCGTTCTTCGATATCTGAGTTTTATAACCCTAGTAATACAAAATATGTATATCGTTATTAAAGTTTATATAATAATAACATATCAGGATATTTTTAATTAAATATTCTTTGTTATCAGAATTGACGAAATGTATATAACTATTATCATAAAACTTACTTCTGGACTTTCAACGCATACTTGTGGCACTACATATGCATTCTCTAATTCGCGCATTTCTGAATGAAACCCATAATTGTTGTAAGCGGATGATAATACGGAATTTGGCATTCTGGTACGATCAAAATATCTTTGACTTGGTAGTGATGTACCATAATAATTAGGATGTCCTTCAGCTGCCAAAGACGTGAAACCTGGTGAGGTGTCCGGAGGTTGAATATATTCATAGAATGGTTGCTGGTACTGTAATTATAGTTATCAAATTCAATATATCACAAATAAAAATAAATGTCGTTATTTTTGTAATTGCTAATAAATAATTGTATTCTTCTATTACTTAATTTGAAAATTTAACATATATTTAAAGAAACTTTGCAAATAAACTTTCATTGAGAAGAATTTATAAAATTTACACCAATGTATCACAAAATAATAATGCTATTAGTCGAAATTAATTCAAATATATTTAAAATGATTATTAACCCGTCTGGCCACGGTATTTATTCTTGGATCCGGTCCAAATTCGGTTGGTCCAAATCTTTGTTCTTTCGATTTGTCCATTCTAAGATGCGTTACCATATAATAAGTTCTGGGTATAAGAATGCCAATAATGACGAACAAACTGGTCGAAACAATGCCGAAACAGACAATAATATCTCGCACTTCTGCCTCGACCAAAATGAAACAAGTCAACCATATCGCCCACACTATAAGCAATCCAATAACTGTCCCGAAAAAACATTTTCCTTCGCGGTAATTGCGTTGAACTTGAGCAATGAAGCAGCTTATGATGAAGAGCACGATTAACAAAAATATATCGTAACCTGTACTTGAAAAGATTTCCAGTTAAATACATTGCATAAGATAAAATGGTAAGCATGTAGAGAAAACTTGTTATGAAAATTGTTACTAATAATTATGCTAATATTTCTGGTTGACTTAAGGATATTTGGGGAAAAAAGTACATTAAAACAATAGAATATATAAGGTAAAAGGAATTACTTTTAGCTATTAAAACATGAAAATTTAATAATCTTAAACATTGTCAATTTTTATCTTATGACAGAATTATTAGTAAATGTTCGTAACCAATTTTCTCAGTATAAATAAATTTCTATTCACTACTGAAAGACATTACTTAAGTAATTAATTTAAATTCAATTAATAATAATCTATTGAATTCTAATTATGCAAAAATTGTATTAATTAATCTAGGATGTCATAATCACTGAATTTATGCGTTAAATTAATACTGTTAATTAATTTGTCACCCAAGTAAAATTAAATATTGAGTTATTTTTAATATTCGAACTCGAAATTATAAAGTTACCAACACATTTTCAATATCATATTATTCAATGTAACTCAATGCTATAAATCTAATAATTATCCATATTAAAGCAAATATGAGAAAACTTTCTTCGTTAATTTTAATGCACGCATCCGAGGAATTTCCTAATATAATATAAGGATAATTATATCGAACATAATACCAAACCACAAAGCGCCGGGCAAAATGTAAATTAAATCAAATAAATTTAAATTTATATAACGTAAGTTTTAATTATTTTCGACACAGTCAATGCCGCGTCCGCAATGCAAAACAAACATACGAGTTAATTAACCGCAAATTTACTTTTCTGATATTTCAACGCCACCGTAATACCCTTTTTTTTAATAAAGCTTTTCAATATTCGTACCATCTTCGCGTGTATTAAATCAAAATATGCTTTCAGCGAAAAACTTAATATAAATGTTTGAACAGCACCAGCCCAATCTGTTTACCGTTGAAGAAAGAAAGAAAGAAAAAAAAAGGCCTTCGTCCTGAAAAATAACTCGCAACCGAAATTCGCCGACGTTTACACCGCGAATCGATAAAATATTCATCCAGTTACTCACTCAGCAAGGCAATGAACATCAAACTCCGCACAACAACGGCGGAGTCGGTCTTGCTCAATAAAAAGTACATAGTCGAAATGGCGACCTGCACGCCGGCCATAAAAAATATCATTAGACTCTGTAGGTAGCCATTAATGTGCGCGGCGAACATTCCGCCGTTGGAAAATGCCAAGAAAAACGCCCGCGACAGTATAATGGAGAAGAGCAGGCCGTACGACAGCGTCGTTACCAGGATCTTTTGCGAATTCAGGCGTTGCGAGCCGACGTATTCGTCGTTCATACAAAAAGGAAAGACCGTTTGCATGAGGAAGATGTTGGCGAATAGGAGCACCATCGTCAGCGCCGGATTACCATCCAGAAAGTCATCGGTGAAGTAGCGGTAAGCTATGAAAACGGCGATTACGAGGCAGGCGAAAGTGCCACAGTTGGCTATGGTTAAGTACACGATCACCCATTCGTCCGGCCGCAACAGTTGACCTTGAAACGTGTCGTTTTGAGCGGTGACCACCACATCGGTCCGCCGCTGGTTGGACCGGAAATTGACGCAAGTGTCGCAGTTGTGTGCGAGCTCGTTCAGACAAAGGCCCGGCATACTTTCCACCTCGGACTCCAGCGTGAATTTCGTCGCGCCAAAGCGGAACCGGAAGTCGGCCACCTTCAACCACTCGCCCTCGTCGACCTTCTTCACCACGGCGTACTCGGTGAGGCGGCTCCCCTCCGCGATGCCAAGTGCCTCGTACAATTCAGCGGTTGGCATTTTTTCAAAGCTCGCGACGTAACCCGGCAGAGCGCAGCTCTCGTCTACGCCGCAAGAGCGCTCCTTCAAGTGCCGCAGGGATTTCGATATTTCTACGATGGATTTGCCGAGATTCAGCAAGTACGGCGAATGGATTATACTTCGTACCGTCGCATTGATGTAATTATCGATTGATTCCGGCGAGGGAGCGTTGCGGCTGGTCAAATCGATTGGCTCGGATTTGATGTAGTAGGATCCGACGGGTAACATCTCTGCGAACCAATTGCTCGTATTAGTTGGAGGGCTCTGGATATAAAAATAATAACGCACCGAGGAATCAGCATTTTCACATCGCGTCATATCATTTCTGTTGAGGAAAAAACGAGTTATTTCCATTTTACTTTTTTAAAAGCGGAGGTTTATCGTAATTTGTATCGTTTCTTTGTCTACATTCGTATGTGAAAATGATATCAGTCCTAATCCTTATTGTATTATATGTAATAAATGTCACAAATACGAAAACACTGGTCCGTTTTGTAAATAAAAACCGGTTGAGTCGAATAATAGTGGGAATAAGCATTTAACTCTAAAAAAATAAATGTGTTAAATGTTATGGCGATAAATGATCATTAAATTACAATTTAATGTATAATTAAAATATTGAGTAACAACAATAACTTGTTTTTGAATATTTAATAGTAATTGCCCATGAAAAATTCATATAGATTGCCATATATGCCACCTATATAAACATTTTTCATGGGAAATAGTAATTCAATATTTAATAAAGAAGTAGAATTTCTTTTTTTTCAATAATACTACGAAATAACTCTTTTATGTACGATATAGTATCGTCCGATTATGCCATCTAAAAATTACTTCCTCCAAATCCATCATAGGCTTCAAGGTAAAATTCAAGTGAAAATCGATTGAATGAACCCCTTTTCCATAACATGTGAAATAATCGTTTCAAAAGTATATTTTTCTTCGTGTACACTTTAAATATTTGGTCACAACTCGTAACACCAAAAGTACTCTTCTTCCATAATATGAAACTATGGCAATCCAAATGATCGTATGCTTGAATGCACTGGGAAAAATATGACAGAAAATATTACTGTTTCCAACTTTATTTTTAAAAGCAGGGAGATAATTTTTAAATGCTATGATTATACTTAAAACAGAAATATTTCCTTTCAAAAGACAGTAATTTCCATTAAAAAACTGACATTGTATCTGAACTAAAATTAAAAACTGTAATATTACAGTATCTGTTGCATTTTTCTCAATGTGATAATGCACGTTGAAATTGAACAATATAAACTAATCAAAGCTGAAATATAAAATAACCAAAAATATACCGTCGTTGTAAATGTCATCCAATGAGAGTACAATCCAGGTAGCCTTTTGGTCAAGATCAACGTTCTTGATCCAAAATCGAAGGTCATCCAAATAGCCGACCGCTAAGATAACAGTGTTGGCGGCGATTTTGACACTGGCCATTGTTTCATGGTTCTGAATGCAAACCCCGTATTGCCGCGCAATATCAAAGAGTTTGTCGATTGGAACCGAAGGGCTTGTCAGTAACAAATCGATGACTTCGAACTTTCCCCTGACGAAATCCAACGCCGCTTCCATTAGCGGTACTGAGAAATTCGACTTGGGATAGTAATTTATTTGCAGTAAACTGTAATTTACGAATGGTCTTAGAACTTCGGCATAGCTCTCGGAAACTAAAATACTCAGTTCGTAATTAATTGTACAGTCAAGCGCCGTAAGTGCTGTTAAAGCTTGTTTATAGACTACCACTTTGTCGTGGCAGGTGTCAAATATTCGAAGCCCTGAAATAACGTGACAATTAATATGTTGCGTTGCGTTCGCGTTTTGTCAAGCAAAACAATGCCGTGTTAAAGGGGTTTTGATGGCGATTAACAGTCAATTACGTGTCACCAATAAGCATTTGTTTAGGGTGTATCTTAATCAACGAGAATTAGCTGTACGAGACAGATAAAGCGAAAGCGCAATTAAACTCACGAAAATGTGTAATCGCAGGGATGGCTAAACAGTTCGCAACTTACGTACGCAATTTATCTTTAAAGGATTGAAAATTAAGATTTATTTCTAGATGGAACGCGTAATTTAAGTTCAAATTGTCTAAGTTAAATTTTAATATTGTTTATAAGAATTTGGTTGCGTGCAGAAAAAATGAATTTGTTAATTTTTTCTATAATAAACTTGAGTTGAATCCCATTTATTCTATTTATGATAAAATCCCTCGTGGAAAACGTTGAAAAACTGCTAAAATTGGGAATTTTACAATAAATCTATGCGAATAAATACTCCATTTTAGTATTCCTTTTAAATTTCATTACAATATGATTATAAATTTTCTTCTGGGATTCAATTCCAATTTAATATCGCAACATTAACTCGTTAATTTTTCTGCGTTGCAATAATTTTCTATCTAACGACATTAATTGCTTTGCAAATTTTATTTTTATTAATATTCCTTTCATTTGTTTCTACGCTAAACTTTTATGTTTTGAATCATTTTCATTTCATGCCGCACTAAAGTCTTTATTAGAGAAACTGTTTTGGCATTATAAAAGCAGAATTAAGCTGTAATTTAAAAGGGATGTACAATGTGCTGCGACATTAAAGGACGCAATGTGTGTTTTTAGAATATTAAATAAATGTACCAATTGACATGTCAGGCACGTAGTTATATTTATTCAGAATCCGAGTAACGTGCACCGCGGTGGATATTTCCTGCAAACCTTTCAGCGACGTCACATTGCAATATGGTCCGTCATTAACATCTATGAATACTGTAAACATAAAATATGGTTATTTAATAGACAATTTTTACGACTAAGACGACATATTTATTGGAATCCCGACGAGATAGAATATACATCCCCGCTACGACGATGCTTTCCCAACTTAAACACTGATGCGATACATTTTATTTATCTTCCTTTTTACGACTGGAATGCTAAATAAATTTTTTTATCAGTGCATTTTCAATAACTTTATTGTTGATATAATCTTATATTACCGTGCTCGTATAAAAATATGTATACAATTTTTTATAAACACAAATTATTTGAAAATTTATTTCAGTTTTATTTACACGTATCTTTAATTATGGAACTCATTTGACTTTACGATACAAAACTGTAATAAAAATGAAACATATATGGTCCAAAGGAAATAAAAAATTCACATATGGACATCTATGTTTTTCGTTAATCCATATATAGTGTCATATGTGATCGATATATGGACAACAATTAATATAATATTCTAACCGTATATGAAAAGTTCTGAAAATAAAAATTGTTCACGATTCTTTCAGAAATATTATCTGATAAACTTTGATAAATATGAAAAATTAATCAATTAAATTGCAAAAATGTAATACCACAAAATAGCATAATTTATTATGTCTATCTATTTATGTAACTATGGATCATTATTACACGGACAAATGAGATCTTCTCGTATTTATACCTGATTGCGTTATTCGCAACGTTGATGATAAGGTACTTGTATATCGCGATAAGGTTGTGGGTTACAAGTTACACGCCCAAGTTACATTAGTTTCATTCTTTACTGCGAGTAAACAAGTACTGGTGTATTTTATAAAATCATCATTGAACTTTTATTGCGAAACTTGTTCCGCGTCTTTGTGCAATAAATTAATAAATATTGTTAGCAAAGGACAGTAAAATAATAATATAAATTCCTTCGTGCACATTAGTACTCTTTATCTTTGTTAGACTATTTTTTTTTCAGATTGCGATAACTTAAATACTATCGTTAAATCATCGTTACATGTAAACATCAAATGAATCATTCGCGTTTATCAAATTACATTTTCATATTTCTAATTGACTTTAAATTTTTTTTTGTTTTAAAAATTTAAATTATTTTAATTCAATTTCAAACGCGTAATTCAACTGAGAGAAATATCAACAGCGCGAAATGTTTGAAGGGAAATAAGTGAAATTCTTAATTTTGATATTTCCTATGCGCAATTATCACTCCAACTTCGTTATTTAGATTTCAATGGACAATGTTCAATATAGCATCTCCGAATCGACCTCTTTTTGACTCTTTGATTTGGTTCGATCGTCGCGGCGGGAAAATACGTGACGCCTCAATTAAAAAGTTTGAATTACTCAACAGTGCGATATCTCATAATTAACGAGTGTCCCAACTTTTGCATATCCCAACGATACGAGCAGAGTTCGAAACTCGACCGGGTTAAAAATAACGGAACAAAAAAAAATTCTGAAAGTACAGTGGAAACAAAAAAGTTACTGATGATATATAGATGTTTTTATTCTTTTTTTTCGTCGAAAAAGGTTTGTATCCTTAATATGATTAAAAAAATCTAATATCGCGCGATAAAATGAAAAACGGGAAATAACAAAATAGAATTGAATTGAAGTGCAAAACTTTTTTATAACGATCAATATAAATATTCAAAGTAATGATTTTGAAGGACGTCATAATGGAGTTGAACTGAAATAAACAAGATATGAACATGAAAATGCAATTGGATATAACACAAAATATATGATGGTCTTCATCCCTAGTCCCAATCAGAAATGAACATTTTATTTTACAAATTTCTGTTACTTTTTTGACGGTGTATTTTTACGTCTAACTATACAATGCCCTAGTAAATATCAAACATATATCGACATATATGTTTTTTCTCAATCCATATATGGCTATATATATATTAAGAAGAAACATATATAACTATGTATGTTTCATTTTTACTAGAATGCTACATTGTAATTTCTTTTTGTTTTACCTTACACACCATTTTTTCAGTAAAATATTAAAAATTCTTAATAAATAAATAAAGTTAGAGTGACTTACCAGTTAGGATAGCATCGCCCGGAACTTCCAGCAAGGTGCGATTTTTCACGCAGGAAATTTCATCGGCGGCCAAGAAGCCATGAAGGCAGTTCAAAATAATGAACAGTTTGCGTACGAGTTTGTTCATTTTTTTCCCCCCGATGAAAACGGTTAAGTGAACTTTGCAAAGTGCCGCTCCGTCGGGTAAAATAAAGAACGGCTCGCGTGGAGCATCGTCATGTTTAGTCGATATTCACTGCGATACGCATCTCAAGCGCGCTTTCGAATTCGAGCTTTTCAGGCGCATATTTCACAAGCATACATCACGCGGAAAACGTTCATAAAATCGAACCCTCGTTTCGCCAGGCGAAATCAATTTCGCATTCGTTTGGCAAGATTATTTGCATAACAGTTTTCCGTTGTTTGTCGAGCATCGGATTGGTCGGGTTTAAAAATGATTAACAAATTAATCGGGCCGTTTGTGCGCGACTATTAATTTCCAATGCGAGTACGTGGCAGTTCGGCAACGCTCGCGAAACGCCACGTTCCGAATAATTGATTATACCGTACGTTGTATGCGTTATTTCGCGATGAATTTCACGCGTTGACTAAGGCGAACTATTCGCGTATAAAGAAGCAGGTGCTCGGTGGTATTGGTCAGTTAATGGAAGCCGTATTTCGGTCGTTCTTGGACTTTTAAATGAATTAAGTATTTAGTCACGTTGAATTATGCTGCATTTTGATAAAGACACTTTTTCTAGTATCATTTTTTTTTTTTTGGAATACTGTATCATATTATAAAGAGTACTGTAAAGTAACATACCGTATAAAATATAGTATTGTACAGTAATATAGTAGAAAAATACTATTACTGTATATATACAAGCAATCTTAAATGAAAAATTAATATAATTATTTGTATATGTAAATTTATAATTAATCGTTTCATTGTGATAAATTTATGTTTTGTGATCAAACTGATATTATTGAATTTCAATGAATTTTTACAATATTCTCTTATATCTAAAATAATACGCGCACAGTTTTCGATTCCTTTTAAGAATTTAATACATCATTTGATGTATTAAATGACGTTCGAGATATATTGGGTAGGATCAGCATTGATGAAAATTAATACTGTTCAGTTGGGGGATTCAAGACTTTAATAGCTTAAAACGAAGTTATAACCGTAATTAAAATAAAATATTGATGCATTAAAATTAAGAATAAAATGCAATAATTGCGGAAAATGATGTGTTTAATCAAACGCTTTGTATTTCACATTGATGTTTTTTAATGCATAAATTGATTAAAATATTATTGATTACATGCACATAAAATGCATAGATTCGTTACATGTTTAAAATTATTTTTTTCAACGTGTTATCAAACGAATGCGTAAAATTTGTAAATGAATAAAAATCATTTTGTTCTGTATTTAAAAAACTCTCCTCCTAACAGATATTTAACAGGTTATAAACATGAAGTATTAAAAATAAACACAATTTCTCATATAAACATTAAAAAACATTAAAAGTTAAGGACGTTGCAGGACGCAATCGTATACCTTTGCAAATCTTTCTGCGTATTGGAGCTGACAAACGGCTGCGTTATTGTCGAATGACATTTCTCCGACTTTATATTCCGGATTTACAGCGACCTGTACACAAAATCACAATAAAAAAAAGAATTTCATTCCACTAAAACAGTATTCTGCTGTCCTGAAAGTTTACGTTTCACAAAGCACCATGAATAAATAGGCACGTCAGTATGATATTCAAATGTCTCCTCTTTTTTTTCAATTTCCATAATTAACTAAATTTAAAATTTTGCTTTCAATGAAAATTGTTATCTACTCAAATACTCATTTCAAAAGCAGTACCATTTCTTTGTAATCGGTATCTATTTTGTACCTCGCACGTAAAAATTACTTTTCAAAGTATTAGAATTGCCATATGTAAGGATGTGTTATAAAATCTCATGAATCATAATATTTCAGCGAAAATAAACTTTAGAGGTTTATATAATATATGTATGAATTCTTTGTACTCTTCTTTCGTTACTTTGGGAGGATCATCAGAGTTAAAGGAAATGCGTTTATATTTGTATAGACGTATTTTTATATTTCTTTCAAATATTCTTAAAAAAAAATTAAAATGACAGAATAATAATTATTCAAACAAACATCATTAAAATGTTTGTATATAATTGGTATTGAAAATTTATATGCTTTCAATGCTATTCAAATATATTAATTAACTTTATTAAATCAATTCTGTCATAACAAAATATTTCATTTACAAATTTGATCCTTGAACCATTTCAACTTAATTGTTTAATTTAGAACATATTAATTTGCAGGGACCGAACTAATATAATCATTGTTAATATTATTATATTCAATATGCAAATTTTTTGCCTACCCAAAACAATAAAATGTAATAAAGGGAAAATTAATTTAATGAAATTGATTTACCTTTAAGGTATAATGCCCTGGTAATAATTCTGTAATATCCACCCACTGGCAATCAACGTTGTATTTGTATATATCGCTGCAATTGACAGAAATACCCTGATCTCCGTAATTAGCACACTTATACCTAAAACACCCAAATTCAATATTAAATTTCATTGGTACCATTCATTAAGCTTTAACGAGTTCGAATCTCCATCTTTCTTAAGCAAATAATAAATTTATATTATAAATTTACGTTCAATCTGTTTCCAAATTAAAATTCTTAATTGTTTTCATCAAAAAATTGTCCGCCAATTTGGTTTTTTCGGTTTCTGAAACAAAATTAATTGACTTGACTAACAAGAAAATATTCTGTTTATTCAACCAGATTATTTTACTTGCGGACCAAAAACAACTAAATTGCCTGGTTATCGTAACTAGAATTTCAATTTTTTACAATTTTTGATTACCGTTATCAATCTTTGTTAACTATCCACTGTTATTTTTATTACCACTATTGATTTTCTTCTCGTTGAACTTTAAAAATACTTTAATTTATTTCGTATTTAATTCCTTGAGAAACACGCGAACGAATTCCTCGAAAGAAATATGAATCACTTTCGTAACTGTGTCAGTTTATCTTTAACAAATAGCCAGAAGAACTGAGCGATGAGAGATTCATGTGGTTTATTTTATTTGTCAACCTGGGCTCAATTCCTGACAAGCACTGATTATCCTCAAGACAAAAAGAAGCTTTATGTCCTTCCGCTACTCTGTTACCGTACTCGTCTATTACGTCAAAAGTTGCAAAAACCTCCATCGAGTGATAATGCCTGCAAAAATTAATCAATGGAATTCCATTTATTATTTCATCATCACTATCGCGCATTAGTCAAACAAAATTATCATCATATTAGAAGTGCAAACGCATTTAATTAGTTTCTTGCTGGCGTGACATTATAATAGGAAAATTTAATCCCGAAAAACAATGCCGAGTTACAATAGTGACACGCGACAAGTGCAACAAAACCCTTAATCCAGTTAACTCCATATTTTAACGTCGAAAACGAAATATTACTGCAACTAATTATTCAATTTTACGATAACAATAATCCTAGCCGATACAGTATTTTATAGTTTTGTTCTTTCAATAAAATTTGACATTTTATGATCAATGAATTTTTATTATTATTATTTTATTAGAAATCCGATGTAATGTCAAGAGATATCGGAGAAATATTTATACCTGTGACACATATGCCATTCCCAGAGATGCTTTGGAATAAAGGGTCTGAAATCATCTGTCCCGGCGTTTAATATTTTGGCAGTGAAGCGTAACAGTCGTCGCGTATCCGCATACCAATTATCAGATTCCCTCTGAATTCTGTATGCTTCTGAAGAAACGCAATTTTCTTCCATCGCGCATTGTAACCAAAAGAGTGGCCTATCTTCCAAATGAGCGGTTCTTATTAATTCTTCATGGTCGAGTACAAGATCCGCTATGTATCGGGAACAAATTACGCTGGCGAAATTGTTTTTCCTTCCTGTTCGGGAAAAGTATTGCAATGAAGAATTTTATAAGCTTTTCGGTTACAAGGAAATAATTTTTATTGCATTTTTTTAACTCTAATTATATCTGGAAGGTACATGGAGAAAAAAGAATATTAAAAATTAGAAACTAAAATAAAAACAGAATGTCAAATTGTACAAAAATACATGGAATGACAATTTTTAATAAACATAATTTGGAAATATGTCGAGTACATCTCTGTTTCTTGATATACAACGATTTAATGATAAAAATGTCATTATAGTAGATATTTTTAAATTTCAGAAAAATACCTGGACAATTGACAAACTTGTCATGAAAACAATTGTCAAAGGAATTTTCGTTGTCGCTGCATTGAACGCCGCTGATAATGATTGGAATGTCTTCAACTTGAAAGAAGTGCGAATGCATCGCAAAAGACGCGTAACCGAGTCCCAAATGTCGACAGACCACATTAGCTTCGAATAGAGTCCATCCGTCGCCACAAACGCTACCCCACTCTGAAATACATTACTGTGTTTCGACTAATTTTTTTTTTATTTCGATAATTATATTACTTTTATTCTATCATTAAAAATTAAAGTGATAGAAATTATGTGATTAAAATATAATCATGATCAAGGACCATAAAACATTATAAGAAAATATTTAAAATATTTATTTAAAATTAAAATAGAGTTCTAGAAATTGAAATAAATCTAGGGTATGGCGCAGTGAAATGTTAATAACACAAATTTAGGGTAATTTAGCATAGGGTAATATAATATAATTACCCCAAAAATTAGGGTAATGTAACGTGCCAAGCGGCATAGGGACGCATTTATTTTAAATAGCATTTTGCATAATGAGATGATTCATCATATCGAGGTATAACAGTAGGTAAATATATTATATATAGAGGAATCATCGCATCGTCACTTACCCGAATTACCCAATTTAACTTCCACTCTTCCCTCGGATATCGTTCGTCCCCCTGTCAACCTGACAGCTACCTTAGGCACGCCTTGGTGGTGAAAATCTTTAATTTTAACTTTCGGAGTATTCAAGCCACTCGAAGCTGAATACGCCTCGTAGTTTTCCTCGCCGTTGAGACAAACGACGCCCGCAGCTTCACCGCTGTCACAATCAGACGTTCCCCAACCGCTGAAACGGCATTCGGCCAGTTCCGTTTCTTTGCCATTGCAAAAAATATTATCCATCCAGTAATGTCCTGTTAATTCGTTCAACATTAAAAACAAAATCAATTTTGTATAACTGTGAAGTTTCCATAGTATCATTTTATTACGTCAAATTTGAATGGTACTGAAAAATGAAACGTTGTTTAAAAAACAAAACATTGCTTTTTTTAAGTTTTTAAAAAAGCCTTTTTTTTGTATTCAATGTTAAAAACGTTTCGCTTTTCAGTTCCATCAAATTTGATCACGTTTATTTTTACTCGGGTTACATTTATATCTTTATATCTCGTCGAAAAGTCAATGGACCAATTTTGTAAAACAGAATTTTTTTCGAGGGATTAAACGAATTTAATTGCTCGAGCGTGGAAATCTGAAAAGTGAACAGATATTGGGAAAAATGAGTTCGCCATTTTTGATAAATATACTTACGTCTAGCTGGTCCGAAGAATCCATTTGTCGTTGCATTTATTGCAGCTTCGTATCCCAATTGTCGACAAACAATGTCTGCTTCAATGAGATCCCATTCGTCGTCACAAATACCACCCCATTTACCATCGTGAAGAATTTCTACGTTTCCTGCGGATAGTGGACAACTGCCAAATGTGCATAAGGGTTTAAGGGGAAATTCCAACGAAATGAACTAAGAACGAATGTCTACAAAAAAAAATCTCCCCCAAAAAAGCGACACTTTTTTCCCCGTCGAATTTTTGCGCCTTCCGCTCGTGCATAAATTTCCTTTTAAATATATTTCCACGATGGAAAGTATTTAATTTGTTCGTAAAAAATTGAAAAATATGGTCATTGAAATAAAATGATTTACTAGATGTACTAGATTTGTTACAAAATTATTATATAAATCATTTGATCAGTTATAACGATAATGAGTACACGAAAATTCATTAAACTGGCGTAAAATTTGCTTTATTTTAAGTTTCGTTATAATACTAAAAAAGTTGGAGACACGTTCTCCCATTAAATAGCAAGGCAAAGCTGGAGAATTTTGTTCGAATGTGTTTTTCGATAAGAGGTGACTTTTTCAATTATTTTATCCTCTCGGCAATTTTTCTGATAGTTTTTTGATTATTGATTAAATAACTGTTAAGATAAATTTATTAATAATTGCTACTATATATTATAATAGCTCGAGGATATATGTCCAATTATGGCATTCCTTATAATATGATATAGTATTTAAAAAAAAATGTGACCAAGGAATAGAAGAAATACTACATCATATTACATGAAATACCATAAATGCTCACATATCCTTGAGTTATTATAAAATACAGTAAGAACCACTAATAAATTTATCTCAGTCTGTTTATAAGCTTTTAACATTTCGTCGACATTTTTACATCATTCAATTCTTGTACATTTACAATTGTAAATTTTTAAATTTCCTTTTTCAATTATATCTACAAATTGATTGAACTTTTTTGTTTTAACATAAATATCATACGAAACAACTTCGCAATTTTCTCATGCAATGTGTACAAATATTTTCACGTAACGGCAGTCCGATATTAAGCAATTTTCCAAGGGAAAAATGAAACGTGCTTCAATATTATCAATACAGTATTTGTAGTGTATGATCAAAAGATGTCTATAATCAACACAAGTTCTTCGAAGACTAAGAAAGGGTACTAAATAAAATGAACATCAATCGTCAGCAACAGGTTGTCCGTTGTACAGAAAAGTGCTTGCACGTTGAAAGGTATTGACATTTGTTCAGTAACCACCGTATATCGTCATTAACTAAATATATTAGGACCTACCATAAAATCTCCTGAGAGCATGTCCCAACATTTTCAAACTATTCGATGCGTCGGCCCAACTTTTTCCATTGTTCATTCATGGAGTTTCATTATAATTATGATATTTTTACTTGACCTTCAATACTGAGGGAAAAAATATGAAAAAAATCGTAATATTCACGTCTTTTCTAGTAAAATTAAACACGTATGGTCAATGTATAGTCAATATATGTTTTAGCAATTTTATATAAGGAAATAAAAAACTCATATTTGGACATATATGTTTTTTCTTAATACGATATATGGCAATAATTAATTTACCTATAACTAAATTATTAAATGCATATATGATTAGAATAGATATCTTCTTGGACCATATAGAATACTATATCAATATGGCCACATATGGGTTTAGGAGAAACATTTATACACTGAGAGAAATATATGAGTATATTTTACTAAGTGTTTTCGTAAAGTTGTGATATATTATCTTTCGTTTAATAAAATACTAATATTATTTCATATATTACGAATTTTTTATTACTAATTACCAAGATCTTGGTAATTCGTAATATATGAATTCGTAATATATGAATTCGTAATATATGAAATAATATTAGTATTTATTTAAAAGAAAGATAATATATCACAACTTTACGAAAACACTTAGTAAAATATACTCATATATTTCTCTCAGTGTATCCATGTATGACTATTTTATTACCTTATATGAAATTGTTAAAACATACATGGACCATATGTGTCTCATACCTTCTAGGGTTTTTTCAGTACATTTTATAATTTTTGATTGTACTTTTTTTTTCATTAATCTTCTCTCTTTACGTTCCAATTTTATTTTGTATTTCTCTCCTGATTTTATGACTTTTGCTGATGAAACTGGAGAGACTCCGTTTAAAAATGGATATAATGAAACGAAAAGTGTAAAGCATTAAGCCAGGAGGTCCATTCAAACTCATCTATAACGATGATTACGATCGTTCGGCACTCGTCGATTCGTTTGCACAGTCAGTGATTTTAAAACCGCGTCTTTTCAAGCTGCGCCAAACGAATGCGCGCGCCAGTTTGTCATTGTTCTTGCGCGAGGAGCTTTTAAGACAATAGTTAAGGTTCCCATCGCCTTAACAATTTTTTTTAACGACACATCATTATTTTGTTCTATCACGTTCGCAATAAATGCGAAACAGTTGACGCAAATAAATAGTATACCTGACTCAACCGCGCTCTTTGTGTATTTTATTCTGGTTTCTTTCACAACAACAACAGAGAAAAAATTAATTTCCTCTCCGCCCCCAACCTTCATTCATCCTTATCGGCGACAGAATGTTTTTCTCGCGGAAAAGAAGAAGCACTTTAATAATGATAGTTCCGCTTTGTTGCAACCCTCTCATTAATCTTTAACGTCCACAAGTGGAAAGTACGACTGCTTAAAGATTGATTAATTTTAAAACCATTGGATACGATACCTTCGTGGGTACCTTTCATCCCGCCAATAAGTTTAAGAGCTCCGTCTTGTTTCTTCAGCTTTCTGTAATCCTTTGTAAACTTTTTCGCCGTCAAAGACCTTCTGGTCCAGTTCGATGTAATCGCTTGACTCGTGCCATTGTCAATGGCGCAACCACTTGCAATGATAAGCGCGATTAATAATATCTTCATTTTTCCTGATCCTCGAATTTTGCGATCTATCTGACTACATTAATCCTGAAACAATTTCCATCGTATAAATTTATTAACTAATTCGAGTAATTGAAATTAAACTGTAGGAAAACAAAAGCAAATTTTATCCATGACTTTTTTATCCTTCAAAAAGTTTCATATATGGTCAATATATGGAAATAATTGATATTGTATTGTAGCCATATATGCTTTTAGTACACTCAGAAAAAAAATATACTTACTTTAAGAAACCTGTACAAATAAAATATTCCTATTAAAACTAATAGAAAATCTATTAAAAATAAGAATATCCAGTTAATATACAATAGATTAAGGTTTTTATATTAAAAGGAATTTCATTTTATAATAAAACTTATTTCAGATAACACTAACCAGATATTCTATTTATTATAAGAATATGTCTATTTGAAAATACACA
>JABFPN010001907.1:0-25473 GCA_022817305.1 Leptoteleia sp. ZL-2020 | reverse complement strand
TGTGTTTTTTTGATTTCTTATTTTTTCTTTTCTTTTTTTTTTTTTTTTTTTTTATTTCACACGTTAAGTGAACCAACGAAACAACGCCATCTGACTCTCCTGACTAAACAAAGATAACACGCCCCGGAGAATTTCTTTGCATGTTATAAACATATGTAATCATACACAAATAAGATTAGCATAAGACTCGGCATGTAAAACTCGCGGAAGACACGCGGGCGCTTTGACTGCAAAGAAAATAGTTTTATGCAAATTTTTTCCCTTGCGCGAATGTAAATATGTTGCATTTTGTTCCAGGTGATGCTATTTTACACTTATCCCCCGAATTAAATGCTTATTTTGCGTCCGCAGAAGTGTTTCAAAGCTGTTAGATTAAGGAACGGTGCGAGAGATTTTTATCCGAACGAAATGTCGACGAAAATAACTCATAGATACCCCCAACTAACAGTACCGAAATCACCAAAATAACATAATATATAACTGTTTTTTACCATAAATATATTTTACTAAGAAACGGTTGGCATATTAAAAGCTTTTATTTATTTTTTAAAAATATGGTAAAAATTTGTGAAAGGAATAACATTTTGGAAAATGTTTTCTTTGATTTGTGAAAATAATAAGTGAAAAGAAAGCATATAAATATGTAAATGTAATTCGTAAAAATTATTGCAATTTAATCATGAAAAATTAATATAGCTGGAACATAAATTTTGATAACAGAAAAGCAATACAATTCATTATTATAACTTGCATAGATTTAAACAAATGTAATGAATGGCCTTTTGTTTCATCGAAAATTGTTTATCACGAAAGACTGAGTTACAACGAAAAATCAATATAAAATTTATTCGCATTAAATTCTCCATTATTAAAATACAAGTTGGAGCACAGCCAAAGGCTCGTTCAAGTGTTTCTTCAATATTAAAAACGAAATTTTCGAAGAATTGAAAACAAGATTTATCTTCGGCAAAAACATTTTTCATAATTAATTCAAGTGGAAACTTGAATTGCAATGCAACTTTTGATCATTTTATACGCTTTTCCATTATCTAAAATAATTTTAATCGCAGGAAGTATTCGTCCAAATCTGTTAATTTTTCTTGTTAAAATCATAAATTTAAAATTTACCGGAATTCGGCGAGCCTCTTTTAAAAAAGATTTAGCACCGCGTTAATCTACTTTACTTTAATTTTATTATTCTATTATTTTGGCTCCGAGGTAACAATAAATACATACAAAGTTTTGATAAACAGAAAATAGTCGAAATAAACACAAACAGGATTCGTAAAGTACGCATCATCATCAGTTATAGACCGAAAATGAGGCACTAAACACGATTTTCTTTAGACGTTGCGTATGTCACCGTCGCGTATTCCGTTTTTTCTATTGACTAGAAATTACTACCAGTTTTTTTTTTACAGTATTTACTATTCATTATTATATAATTATAATACCGATAAATTAACAATGCCGTCGACTAAGTTCCTGAAGGAGGTAAAAAACCTTTATATTTAATTATAACATACTATAAGTTATAAAATAATCACATAACATGAACAGATTGTCTACTTTCGTTTACAAAAAAGCAATAATTTATAAAATATGATTGTTACATTAAATAATAAATTTTAAAATATTACACAAATTTAATTAACGAATTTAACAAAAAGTTCCATCAAATTTTCAACAACTTAATAGAGTGAAATATACATAATTTTGAATACCTTTGAACATTGTTTTTAAAAAGTATAGAATAAATACGATGCATTATACAAATTAAATAACTTTTAACAAAATATTAAAACATTTAAGAAGTGCTTTTAAAATACATTGCATTTTGCAGTGATAAGAATGAGAAATTGAATTTGAAATATTAATAACAGTAAATGGCAAAAGTTAAAACGGAAAATATGCGCTCCATCCCATTACGTTCTAAACTCATCCAACGAATAGCGCCTTTAGCGAGGGAATTTGATATAGATTTGGCTTGTAAAAGAAAGGATGAGTTTATTCAGTTTCGCTTATATCCTCCACAATCTGCTTGATGATGGAACTTAATAAAACAAATCTTACCGTGTAAACAGTCAGAGAGACGAGTCGACGTCATTCAGACAACAGGGAATTTTCGCCTGCACAGCTTCAGGCTAACGTACCAGTGATGGAATAGCGATTCCACCTAGTGAATACCATTAGATAAGATCAATATTGTTTGAAATACAGCTAAAGTTGAAGGCGGAACTTCGGCGTGCTTTCGCATTTCTACTTTATTATTACCTAACAACGCTGAAAGTCTGAACATTCATCCTGGACCAGAATTTGAGCCGCGCTCCAATTCAAAACTAATAGCAAATTTAATTTACTTTTCGCCCTGCTACCAACATCTCTCACTCGTCGTCCTTTGTTTCAAGTACATTATTTACAGAATCACCCTCCAATAAATTAATTGCAAGAAAATAAGTATAACTAGAAAAGGACATTGAGATTTGTGACTGTTATTGAGAAACTGAAGCCAACAGAATTTTGAATAGAACAAGATATATTATTTATTTATTATAAGATATTTTTACAGCTATTAAAATTTTTTTCTCAGAATACAACAAAACATTGCTCGTAAAGGAATTATAATTTAAAAAGAAGAATTAGTCTTTAATAAATTATTTGAGTAATTATTTTAAATATTTTAAGTAAAAAATATATTAATATTCTCAAAATTATATATACTTTATTTCTTAATATTTCTCAGAAGGATTAAGAATGTAGACTGATAAATGTTGAAATGATTTTTATGAACTAATGCAGTGTAACGCGCAAAGTCTGTATGCTCTAAATAAATAAAAAATTTGGCTCGGCTTGTATAGGGAAAGGGCAAAAACATTTTGTTTCATCGATAAAAACCGCCAGACTACAAATATTTGGCGTCATTTTAATTGTATTACAAATTGCTTTACACGCGGTTACAAAACGTTGTGAAATTGGGTCCTCGTTGGCCACTTTTAACGTTAAATGTTGAATAACTAACGATACTAGACAAACCGGAATTTGAAAATATTGCACTGCAATATAAGGCGGTGTTGGAGGGAAGAGAAATATCGCTTGGCACTGACGCACGACTGATTACTGACTGACTTGGTGTCATCGATGACACTACAAATTCTAAAATTTTCAGAATCTCAAAAAACAGAAAAATGACGTAGACAATACAATCAAACACTAAATAAAAAAAATTGAGTGCTTTCAACTCGATGGTAGAGTTGACGTAGGCATGATTAAAACAACCATATTCGATTTCAACCTGCCATATTTATATAGTTGAATTTACTCTTGTGTATATCTCACGTTACAAAACAGTGACATTGGCACAGCGGTATAAGTTTTAATGCTGTGTTAAAATATGTACCTACTGAGTTTAAAGCCTAGCGGAGGCAAATTTATGAAAAATTTGTTTTATAAAATTATTAAATAAGATATTTTTTTAACTTCCTATGAAATTGAAGCTATTTCTAGATTCCGAAAAGGTTTATAATTTTTTATCCCAATGCGTTTTCGCCAATTTGAATCGACGAATGCACAAAATAGCATATGTTTAGACAAGGTATATCATATTATTAAAACGTAAAAATAAATAAAGAAGAACGAATTTCAATTATAACATTTATATATTATTTTCTGCAACGTATCCAATTTGATGATTAAATTAAAATAAATACTCTCCTCTAAATGCAAAAGTTCATTAACATTATGAAATATATATTATTAATATAATTATTAATATGTTATTATATATAATTATTAATAATTATATAATTGATTTCTAATACGATATAAAAAGAAATTCTCAAGTGCACCCAAAACAAAGAACAAAATAAATAAAATTAGAATATTATATGTCATTTTGTAGAAGCAAGCAAAAATAGTTTTAAAAATTGTTTAATATATGTATAATTTATAAATTATCTTTGTTGCAATCTGCTGCTAATTTAATGTACACATCAGATATATTATTATATAATACAAATTATGTTGTGTAATATATAACACAGACAAACACAATTAAAACAAAGCCTTTTAAATTCATTAAATATGTTCTGATTATTTTTTAATATACAATAAAATTGCATTTAAATTGATGAACATATTTTTAATCTATCTATAAATCCATTTAATATTCGACATGACTGAATAAATATTTGTAAATTAATTTGTCATGTAAAGTGTCTGAATAGATATAAAAATTGATAATATGTGATTGTAATCCACTTATGTATGTATATGCAATATAATCAATTATAAGATTCAAAGTGCCATTTCATCTGCGTAGAATTCAACTCATTCATAGCTGCAAGCAGTATAATATTAAAGGTATCTCAATTAAAGGAAATTTTTGCATATTAATAAAAAGTTAATATAAAAACAACGTGAGAAATATAATTCATTGCAATCAGCAGGTTGCAACAGCTTGCAACGAATTTGATCCGGCAGTTATTTTGATGGATTCTTAAACAAAAATGAAAAAAAAAAGTATTCAGTTATATTTTTCCAGTTCAAAGATTAAACAAAATATATATATATATATATTCTTTAAATCACTATTGTTAATGCGAAAACAATCGTTGCCACTGTTTTTAATTACAATGATTGTAAAATTAATTAAAGTAATATAATAATTAGTACAACGTAAAGAAGTACTCGTATTGACGTAACTTATGACACATATAATCAATAAAATTTCGTAACACACAATGCATGAACTTGAAACCTTTTTCCCCTCAGTTTCGACAATTTCTAATGACTCAATTTAAGATCGCTATTTTAACAATTGAAATATCTAATTAAATGTATCATATACGGTATACGATTTGTAAAATTGTGGTGGGAAAACATTATTGAATCCGGTGTGTACCAGTTTTCGAACAAAAATTATCATTAACTAATCGACAAACAATTAAGCGTGCACACATCTGAATACTATTAACATTAATTGAACAAATTGGATTGCAGGCAAGCACGTTATTCGCAGCCCTAAAACAACAGCAACAGTCGCGAGATCGTAACCGCGAGAGATCCGTGCGCAGCCGCGAGAGAGGTCCATCCAGTGCCGATAGCGAGCAACAACAACAGCAACTGCAGCAGCAACAGGAGCTAACGATTGAGTACCAAAGCAATGGGAAACACAGCCCGAGCGGAGCCGCAGTGAGCATAGCTTCAGCAACAGCACCGATGACCCAGCAAAAGCAACCGATCATCACGCAGCAATCGCAACAGCCCAGTACCGGGGCCCCGAGCTCGCAGCCGAGCCCCCACCAGAGTCCGCAGGCGCCCCAGCGGGGCTCGCCGCCGAACCCGAGCCAGGGACCAACAGCCGGTGGTCCACCCGGGGGGCCGCAACCCGCGCAGCCCAACCCGCAAATGATGCTTAATCCGGCCAGCGGACTCCACCAGATGCAACAGCTCCTGCAGCAACATATACTCAGTCCAACCCAACTGCAGACCTTCATGCAGCAACACTCCATGTACATGCAGACCCAACATCAGCAGCAGGTAATGATCCAGTTAAATATTTTAGTAAGTACCAATTATTAATTGTCTATTTTCACGTTCCCAAATTGCATTGGCACGGGCTCGGTTTAACCGTAAAATCATTTCATCGAAGCGTGTCGAAAAAGGTGATCTTACTTGTAATTTGTCAATGAGTCACTCCATTAAAACGGACACTTCGGCGTGACTTCAAATTATCAAGCCATTCAAATTATCGACGCGTCATTTCATCAAAATTTCACTCCATCCGAGGCTCAATTTAATTAAATTTCCAATTTATCAAAATATCACTTCAAGGTCAATCTCATCGAAGTTTCGGCCGATCTAAAACTCGCTGACATTGATAACTTTGAAGCTTATGTAATTTCTAGCTTTGACGATATTATTTTCACAATAGGAAATACATCATTCGCCGTTGGTACTTTGATTAGATAACATTCACAAAGGAAAAGTGCAGAATTTAATGTGTTACACTAAGTATTTACGATATGATTATTTTTTATATACTAAATAATAATAATATATGATTATAATCATATAATGATTACACGGGGAAAAATGAAGACTAATTTTCTATATAAATTAGATTAGGAAATTTACTTGTTTTTATTTTATTTTTTTTTTTGCTGGTAATAATAAGTCAAAATGACTTAAGTTTAGCTGGTTCTAGTTATAAGTGACTAATACTAATAGAATAAATAATTAGTATTAGTAATATATATATAATCATAATTGTAGTGTACTTCATATTTTTTCCGTGTATCCTTATTTTATTATTACAACAAACTTTTTTATAATTTTCTAATCAACTTATATTAATCAACTATTTTGCATGTTTTATTTTATACGCGGTCAAAAGTAAAATGTTTTCTACTTGAACTATACAACTGGTGAATGAAAGTATCGAACTATTTGTATTAATCAGATCATTTAATTGTTACATCGTATAGTACTAAAAATAATCGAGAAAAATCACATTTTTATTGTAATCATTGAAAGTAATGAAGTAAAAAACCTGAACTCATTAACTAAGAATTTAATTAACGGTTATATTTAATATTATCTTTTTATATACTGTCTCTATGAGCTGTTTTAATGTGATACATATACTTCCTAGAATTTGCAAAAAAAGAACTCAGTATTCATACGGAATTTTGAAAATTTAAGCTTACGAATCGCTAAGAATATTCATTATAAATGATGCATAACAACTTATACAGTTATTTAGGCGCTTCCAAATATATTATAACAATTAATTTCATTTAATAACATTATTCTTCGTGAGAAAAAAATATCACTATTTATTCAATTTAGGTTGGTAAAAAATTGAAAATAATAATTTAAAAGTAAAACTATATTACGACAAATAAAAACATTGTAAAAACGTTTAATAAACAAAAAAATGGATAAGTAAATTTAATTTCAAAATAATAAATCGAAATAACATAAATTTGATGACCAAAAATAGTTATTATATTACGAGTCATAATTACCTCTATTTTGTTTATCTTTATTTTGAAATCGTTTATTAATAGAAAACATAAAGCATTTCAGTCTCGAGGTGATTTCCAAATAAATAGGTTGTTAGAACTTTTTTTTTTTTTTGGTTCGTCCGATCTTGAAATACTACGTGCAATTATAACAAACGGTTATATTTTGTTTATCGTGATCCGGTCGAAAAAAAACTACCGACAACCTCGAAAGAAACGAGCAACGTAAACACGCAAACAAAATCTGTATTTCCATGCAGACTTTTCCTTTGATAAAAAACGCGCGAAGAGGTCAATGCTTCAGTTTTTATTTATCGTATGAGACGAAAACGCAAATAAAAATCACCTATTTCATCGTCCCACGTTTCACTTTCTGACGAACCACGTAAGTGTAAACAAGAAAATTTTAGTTCATTACCAGGTAACAGTATTTGACGTTCTGTACTTTTGATTCTTTTCCAAATTTTGTTATTTCACTTTATTTTTCTTTTATTTTTTCGCACAAATATTTGACACTTTATTGATTGAATGCCAAAAAAAAAAAAAGTAATACGATAAAAAAGGGGAAGAATTAATGAAAAATAATTCGAAATATAAATTCGTTTGGAAAATATTGTCACGCGAGATAAATAACTGTTTGTTCTCCATTTTTGCAGGACTCCTCATCAGATCATGCATCCAATCAAGAGCGCTTCGGCTATTTTACGTCGATCAAAAACGTGAGTTTAATGGAGCATACAAAAAAGTCAAAAAAACGATCTAAAAATGTAAAAAAAAGAAAATTACAAGAGAAAAAGGGGAACAAGAGAAATTGAACGAGGGAGGGGATAGTGGGGGGAGGGGATGCGAAGTTATTTATTGGTGAAAAGAGGCGGAAGATTTTTATTTGGCGAATTGTTCTTTATCAAAGTTTGCAAAGGCACGAAAGCCTTCGACGATTCGCCCTTCATTGCTCGCCAATCAGTAATTCTAATTATAAAAAGCATAATCATAACAAGACCTCTCTTTTCTGCCATCGAACGGGGAAACATTTGGGGAGCGAAGAAATTAATTAAACCATTACTTAAGAAAGCGCGCTAATTGTTATTTTAATGGAAAAATCATATCGAGTGCCCTTGTACTACAATTTACAATGGATCGATGAGCAAAGAAATTGTATCGCTGCTTGACAATTCTCGTTTGCAAACGTACAAACACTATTACGCGTATTTCAATGTTGTTTACATTTACGTGCCTTGCTTACTTTTTATCGAAGTTTACCAAAAAAAAGAGGATATATAAATTATTTACATTCCGTACTAAAAATATTAATACAAGCAAAAAAGCACGTCGTGTAAACAAATTTATTATTTTAATTAGACGTTGCACGCAGAAAAAAAGGTAGTGAAATTTAGTATAATTCATACCAGAATATTCCTATAATAAAAGGCAGAGGGACTCCATAAGATATTTTCAGTAGAACTTGCAAATTTTACAGGACAAATTTATTTATTTTAAATGTTAGTGTAGGTTAAGTACATATTACTAAACCAAAGAACACAAATCACTAAAATTTATAACACTTTTTCCACGAGTATAATTTGATTGAATAACATTTGCAATATTTAATTTTCTTACATTTTTATATACACGACGGTATTTCGTGTATTAGTTCTTCTACAGGGAGGGGCACACAAACTGCGTAAATTATTTTTGATACACTTCAATTGTTTATGTGCCTTATAAGTTTAACCTATATATAAAACACTAGCTAACCCGGCAAACGTTGTTTTGCCATTTTTTTTTATTTAGATTTTAGAATTCAGACTTTCTACTACCGTAACCTGATATTTTATTACAAATATGTTCTTGAATTGTCTTCTGGGGTTACACTTGAATTTTATATGGGAAAATTTGTTCATTCATTTATCTGCGTGTGGAACGTAAAAAGTATTAATACATAACAATTTTATTTTCATTCTTATTAATTGTATTACGTTGATGTTATTAGCGTATTTATATTCAATAAAATTCATTGCACAATTTAATTTGTATTTTTATTAATAAACGAAATCACATGAAAGAGTAATGTTCGAATAGTTTCGTGCGCGCGCGCGCGCGCGTGTGTGTGTGTGTGTGTGTGTGTGTGTGTACGCGCGCGAACGAGTTGTAAATGAAATGAATTGTATTGCCGGTAACGTTGTTCATTGTGTTACAAGTAAATGATCAGAGTTATTCGGAATGCAAATTTCCAGCGCAAAAAAGAAGGGCCGTCTGCGTGGAAGTAAATCGTAGAGAATGGTCCGTATTTTCGTAAGAGCGTTTGATATTTATTCAGCCGTCTTTCGTGTATCTACGTTGTTTAAACAGTCCACGGCTTATCCTGATAACCTGCGCACGGTCAACCTGATTAGATGAGATCTTCATCTGTTCATTTATAAATTGCAACACTCTAAAAAGCGTAGTTTTAAAGGGGGTTACTCAATTTATTTAGTAGCATTTAATTGTTGAATCTGATCAATTTGTTTTAGCACCAGCATACGCTCGCTGAAATTAGCCGGAAGCAATTGGAACAAGCCATGCAGCAATTGCAGGAACAATTGCAATTAAATCTCATCCAACAGACGCACTTAATGCAGTCGTCGGATAAGAAGAAAGCTTCGGCAACGTTGCAACAGTTGGCCCTTCAGCAGCAGCAACTCATCCAACAGTTACAAATCACGCAAAGGCAATTTTTATTGCAACAAGGCTTGAGTATGCAAGGTCCCAATCCTACACCAGGTATAGTTATCTTCATTAACATTATCTTATTTATTTACTCTTTAAATAAGAGCTCCTCTAAATAAAGCAAGAGATTTTGCTTCAGTCTCATAAAACTTCTTATTCAAAGAGTGGATTATGCTTCGCTTTGGTTGAACAAAAATATCTTCCTATTGCAAATGTAACTGCATAAATTGCACATTGAATATTTAGAAAGAATACACTGAGAGAAATAGATAGTTAAAAGCACCATCTAGATAGTAGAAATAGATACAGTTTTGGTTTCATTCATAAATTACGAAATTAGCTTTAAATTATAATCTTATTCAATCAATTCTTTTACTTTAAAAAGTGCAAATAAACTGCAATAACGTTTGCTCAAAATGTATGCCCGGGCTTTGCCAAAACAATTCTAAACTCATCGAAGGTCTCATTTTGCCGGGTTTGATTGATTTCATTATTTTCGTCGTAATTTAATTTGAAATTAACGTACTTTTAATGATTTTATTTGTAGCCCTTCAAAACAATTTACTTTGAGAATTAATGGAAAGCCAAACAGCACTGTCAACGTAACAGTTAAAACACAGCACTCAACATTGTTCTCTTAAACTGTATAATCGTTGAGCCGCAATCAGCGTGGATGCATTATCGATTTCACTCGTTTGTTTCTCGTGGAGCTGTTTTAACACGCTACTCGAAAAGCGGAGCGCTTATTATTATGTTGCGCTTTCATATTACGGATTCAAGTTTCATGCTGTTTGATGACGATCATAAATTGCGCGCACGACTCGTTCTGTATTTGTCCAACGCCGACGACCGATGGCACAACTTGACAAAAGGCTTAGCATAAACACGTAATGGGATATATATTGTACCGTTTAGCATCTCTTTGCTCGTATTTCACGTAGCTACGATCAAATGTTTAACTAGGAAAGTTAAATCCACCTGCGGCTGTGTAAACTTTCAGCTTACACGCATTATCCTTAAGGCGAATCATTCACCAATGACAATAATTTCTTTCTCTCTTTTCTTTTCTGCACAACATAACCAGTTGAATTAATTTATATATCTCATTTGTTCCAGGCCTTCAAAGCGGAGAAAATATGCCAGCCTGGAAGACCGAATCACCAGATGCTCAAGATCCTCACCAAAATACCGCCGCGTCAAAATCAGGATTAAATGGTAATATTGGTATTGTAATCACTATAATAGGTCCATATATTTAAGTATATTTAAGTGGAATGTTGGCATTCTTTCTTTATTATTGCTCGCTGATGTTTATATTGCTTTCAATACAATTTTCAACCCTGGACTATCGCAGGACTTCTCAATTCGATAGTTTCAAGTCGGCGATCCGAGATGAATGGCACGACGACAGTGGAAGAGAAGCTATCAGAAGCCGCGGGTGACCCAAAGTCTCACCCACTTTTTGGCCATGGGGTTTGCAAGTGGCCAGGCTGTGAAGTGATTTGCGAAGAATACCACGCATTCCAAAAGTAAGTTCCCATTTATCATTGACTTTTCTCGTTTCTTTTTTCGCCGTAATATTGTTCATCCCACGTCCCATTCAAGCCCCCATCCTTTTACCCCTCGCGCCAAGTCCTAAGATATCAGTTAATGCAATGATCCCCGAAAGTTGTTGGCAAAAAGCGATTAAAACATTAAACACGACAATAAATTGACGAGAGTGAAACTCGGAATAATGAGATCAAGCTTGTATTCCCTGTCGAAGGCATAAAAATTCGTTTGCATGAACCTGGGGGGGGGGGGGGGAGGCCCTCTCATTGACAACCTCCCTGCGTGGCATCCCCGGGGGGTTGCGCGTACTCTCGCACCCTTGCACCCCACTCCCAAGTAATCACGTAGCTTGTCGTCGCCAAACTCTCACCCAAACAAGCCGTTACTTAAAAAGAGAACGCGGGAGGAAGAAAAAAAGGAAAAGAAAAACACTAATTACCTTTGTCTCATTAATATTCACGACATTCGACCGCATCGTTATGCCTTACTATCTAATCCCCACCTCCCTTCTCCTCGTCCACCCATCCTCCCTTCCGTTTCGCATCTTCGCCACAAAAGATTCCCCCTCTGATATCGACGGCGAAGAAGGATTACACTTCTTTTATTTAAAATTGCTAAAACTTGTCCCCGCGATTTTGTCAAGTCGCTCTCGAAGAGGCTGTAAGTTACCGATTTCGGTTAAATTGAACGTTGATTAGACGATGGCTTTCTTGTTTGTTATAGACATTTGCACACCGAACACTTGTTGGATGACAGATCAACTGCCCAAGCGCGAGTTCAAATGCAGGTAGTCTCGCAACTAGAAATTCAGTTGCAGAAGGAACGCGATCGACTGACTGCTATGATGCACCATTTGCACGTATCCAAGCAAATGACTTCACCCGAACCTGCTAAGTCATCAGAATCATCTGTAAGTTCATCGCATATGACTTCAACTGGTGCTATTCAATCGGTATTATTTAAATTTAATTCTTTATGTTGGTGTTTTAAGTCGAACGCTGTTAGAAATAAGTAATTAAAACTATTGAATTGTCCACGCATTGAAAATTCATTTGTGTCTGAATTTATTAATAGCATGTCATTTAAATGAAAACAAACTAACTAACACTTATAATAGTTTTTTTAATTTCAAAGAAGAATTCAGTACACTGATATCTCCTTTTAGAAACTCATTAATGTTTACTTATAATATTTATAGAACACAATATTTTCGAATAATATCTTTAAAATAATATATTTGAAAACAAATACATAAAGAGAAAAAATGTGAAAAAACTGAAATTTTTTGTTATAATTTGAGGTCATTATGCACAATGATGCAAAAATGCAATAAAAAAATTGCGCGATGTATTCAGAAATTTAATGTAGGTAAAATCTATTAAATATGACCAAAGGTTCACATTTCACAAAAGCCGAGAAAATGTTTTTTTTTTAAATTTTTAGCTTACGCAATTCTAATTATCCAACTACCTTTAAATTGAAATGACCGTCGCAGCCGAAGTTACAAAATTGGCATTTACACTGGCCCCGACCACAGAAATTTTACGAGAAAGAGCTCCTCGATTCGCAATTGGCAAACAGCTAGTTTCAGTTTTAACGCGTCGCTAATTTATACATGAAGTTGATATTAATAATTCATCGCCCTCGGCGATTTATACTGCCTTAATTAAATCCCCTAAAAAGTTGGCCAGCCAGAAAACACCAATATCGCATTAGCCCGCAGCAAAATCCTTTTTCAAGTACGAAATAATTACTGCGCCGCGCGCACTTCTCGCCTTTTCGTCTATTATTTCGCGCCGTGAAAAACTTGACGCCCGTGCCCTCCTTCGAACTCCTTGGACCGATGTTCGTAATTGTTCATTACAAACGATTTGTGACAATCGTGAATCAAACGTTGCAACAATTACGAACATGGCCGGGCCAATTCTTGTAACCGGATTTATATTAGTGTTATGCCGGCTAATTGGATTTCAAACCAAAACAAGGCGTTGAATTCGAATTGTGCGCAGTTTTACCGAACTATAGTTTGTACACCCAGTCCAAATGATTCGTGACCCTTATAAGTTTAATGTAAGAGAGTTTAAGTTGGCTATTCTGCTAATGAAAACATATTTAGAAACGCAACTTAAAGAAAAAGCGTTCGCTATTTCTTAATCATCTTTAAGCTGCGTTCCTAAATCTGTTTTCATAAGCAGAATAGCCAACTTAAACTCTTTTATATTAAACTTAGGTGGGTCACGAATCGTCTGGACTGGGTGTACAAACGATTGATGTAATAATTGTTGCAACAACGCTCGGTACGTATGGGATAACGCGATGCGTAAACATCGCCGAAGCGCATTTCGGCTGTGTTTCTGCTTACTGAATGTCGATTATGATATTTTATCATATTTGTCTCAAACAATCGATCGCTATATATTAAAATATGATCCGTGCAACGCACTAGATGTTAGATTTGCGTACTACTATAAATTTTAGTAATACCTAAGCTAACGTAATTTGTCCGCTTTTTAATTTATTCAATTAAATTTAAGTATGTCATTTTGTTGCGCTTCAGTTTTGATACGTTTGAACTTTGATACATAGAATATTTCTAGACCATATATAGAAAATATATGGTCAAGACTTAAAAAAAATTGTATTCTTATAATTCAGATATAATTGTCATTTGTTTTTTAATTTATATAATATTACTTATTTCAAATGTAAGCCCATAAAATCAGGTGAATGCATATAATCGTATTTCATCCTAAAACTTTCCTTAACACTAAACCTACTTCTTTTCCAGTTGATTATAATTAAATTAGCTATTTACTTCTGACATTTTATAATTTACCGTTAAAAGTAAGTAGCTATATATTATAAAAAATTGATATCTCAAAAGTGGTCATTTGACCGTTAGTAGGTTTAATGTTAAAGCCATTTTATTAATACGTGTTTAACGATGAACAGACTATTTTATTCATTTGGATAAATTGCTAATAATTAACTTCACTCTGGGTTACAGTCGAGTTCAAATCTACCAAAGATAAGTCTACCATCGGCACTGATGAACCAACCACCGCCGAACTTTGGAGTTTCCCAGGTGTCGCCAGTATCTATGTCGGCGCTGGTATCGGCAGTGAGGTCGCCCGCAGGTGGTCAATTACCGCCCTCTGCCGGCGGTACTCCAATGCCCCCCATGCCCAACATGTCAAACATGTCTGGTATTCCTCAGTTGCCAAACATGCCTGGCAGCTTACCTACGATGGCGAGTATGCCGAGCATGGCTGGTCCGATCAGAAGACGAATCAGTGACAAATCCACCCTTTCATTGGCTGGAGGTGAGTATTCTCTTTTTGTGACATCACTCGGCAAGACAAACCAACGGTATCCGCGATTTGTGAACTTCCAATTGCTCTCCCGATGAATAATTCAACCTTGTGCTCCATCTCGGTAACTCAATAATTTGTGCGGGACGTCCATTTTTAAAGCAACAGCTTTAATCTTTTATTAAAGTCACCTATAATGAGAATTATTATTAATCAATTGTTTCGAGATAAGAATCTTGGTAAAAAGAAAACTTGCTATCATTAATTTTTTTCGTATAAGATCAATTATCGTGTAAAAGTGGAAAAATGAAAATAAAACAAACTGGGGGACTGAAGCTGGGATCGAGGCTGGGTGTTTTTGACTCGTTGAAATTAATTCAACGAAATTAATTCAATCGACGATGCTTTATTCTCATCTATGGTTCTCTCTTTTTCTTTGTACTTTTATGCTGTCCACTCTGCACGTTGTGTAGGGCTGCCCTACATGCTGGAGCGTGCCGGTCTAGACGTCCAACAAGGTACTGTCAACTATTCCCTTCTTATACATACAACACGAGTCACGATTGTATGTATTTTGCATGCTAATAGGTTCACGTGCATCACGTCTTCTCGGTTTTCGTGCACTTTATTGATTAGCCAAGTAAACCGTTATTTATTCAAATGATCGATTGTTTTGTTCGTTTCCTTTTTTTGTTTTCTTCGTTAAAACGACGCATCCTAGTTTAGTTTGTAGTTTGACAATAGTGGAAGGAAAATAACGAACTCGATATAAAATTGAAGGTTCAGATTTACTGTGTTTCATTAAATATTTATACGTCATCTTCAGTGAGCATAAAATTTGACACGTGTTTGCTTGATGATTGCACAACATTGCACAACATTGTTAATGGTTATTAAAGATTTTTAAGTTAATATAATTTTGAAATGATCATTATTAATTTTCTCTTCGTGACACTCCATTTAATATATTTATAAGTAATACATTATTGTGAATTCATAAGTAGAACATTATTGTCTGAAAAATAAATAGAACTTATTATTACGTTTTATATAATGTGGAAAATTAATTTATAAGAATTAATTTAAAATTTATTTGAAGATATTGGAGATATAAATTATGTAATGAATTTGAAACATTTATGTGCAATGATTGAGCGAATGCTGTCTGATTTTATTTGTATCCTTATATGATTTTCGTCAAACTGATTCTTTTACTGTACTTCTAATTATTCTGCGTTTCATAATAAATTCAACACCATCCGTTGAATTCAGAACGTTAAGACACGAAAAGTTTCAATTTTTCTGACAATTTGTATTCCGATATAATTCGGCTGACTGATCAATTATTATTTGAAGCCGGTATAGGTCAAGATTTATTTATACCCTATCAAGATTCGCAAATGAAATTGTCAAATGAGTCCTATCAGAGTTCTTGCGGTAAAGATCGCTGTTTCGTCGCATTACCACGGTTTTTTATTATTAATTTTTTGTCGGATACAGTCTGCTACAGGATTGCTAAGGTAAAGTCAAACGATCAAGTTAAATATGGACCTTTTCCCAACGAAGTCTCTCGTGTCAGTTTGTCCGTTATTTTTAGAGGATATGCTTGTTTCACGTGCTTGTGTAAACACGTGCAAAACGGTGCGAAAAGTATCAGCATGTATCCTGTATTTATCTTGAGTCGATCCCAAGAATACATTGTTGCTTTTTCAGAGATACAGCGGAATAGAGAATTTTACAAAAACGCCGACGTCAGGCCGCCATTTACTTACGCCTCTCTAATTCGACAGGTAATTCATTTTTATTCAAGAACGAATTGAGCTTGGTTTATTCACTGAAATAAGTTTTACATAATTAATAGTTGGTCGCTTATTTTACAAGATATCTTAATTTTCTCTTTGTTAAATATTATTAAGCTAAATTTTATTTCAACCGAAAATTTCAAACATTATTTACCATTATTACATTTCTTTTGCTTTTCGAGTTAGCACTCAAAATAACAACTTATAATAATTTTAAAGAGCTTGTTTAAGTTTGAGTGAGTGTAAATTATTACATAATACATATAATTCAAATATAATACAACTATGATTTCAGTTTGACAGCTAAGTAGTAAGGTAACAAAAGACTTACTATTGAACTTAGCGAAATAGCATGAGTTTCATTATGGATATTAATAAACTTCAAAAATAGAAAACAACAACAGCCAAAGTTTGTAGTTATTTGTAAACTAAATTAGTAAACTAATTTTCCATGATGGATTTATACGGAAGTTTGAAAATTGTAAAACGTAAAATGAATAACCTGGTTCAATTTATAAGTTAAATTTTCAACGTTGGATCAATTATTAATAATCTTTTTACATAACGTCTTTTGCAGTCAATTATTGAATCCCCTGACAAGCAGCTCACACTGAATGAAATATATAACTGGTTCCAGAACACCTTTTGTTACTTCCGGCGCAATGCGGCTACATGGAAGGTATACATTTACACCACGCATTTATACATAAAATATCTTAACGTAAATTCGAAAATTATTGTTCAGGTCTAATAATTGAAGGCACCAATCGGTAACTCTCAACAGAGTAATGCAAACTCTGATAAAGTGAATTTTCAAATAATATGGTAGAATCGCGATATGTTAATTAATATTTCCTTCTTTTTAACTTGCAAGAAAGGTACAATTTAAGAAGAAAGTAAAATACCTGTCTTCAGTTGGTCACAGCTATAACGAAAAACTGAACGAATACGCACGAATAACGATGACAGGATATTGTATGCGCGTGTTTAAACATAACTATAATTCTCTCGAGTGGGTGTGTGAGTAATCGACGTTTGCCACAAAAGCTTCGCCTCGCATGGATCTGTGTTTATGAGAATTATAACGAAAATGATATAGGATTTCCTTCAGCTGGAGCAGAGGGCGTGCCAGAATTATGCGGATCGTCGACTGATCAGCCGGATTCCTGATTTTCACGACTCTGTGCGGCATGAATTGTTGTCGTTGCCCCTAGATTTAGATATTTAGATGTGCATTAACGATACGTGAATGCCACATACCGTGCTATTTCGATTCATTACCAATTATTTCTTACCATTATTTTACCATCACTTATTCTTTTATTACGCATTATACCATGAATATTACGTTTGTTACATGACCACAGATTGACACGTTCATTGCTGATGGTATTATTTTCGTTATAATTAGTACATAATTACCAATAGTGATTTAATTATATATTTGCTAACTTATTTTATTTTCAGTTTGTTTCCTCTTTTTAGCAACCAATGGTGCTTTCGCTAACAAGAATCAAATTTTTTTTTAATTGAACGATGCCAATGTTAAAAGTAAATTAGTGAAGAATTTACTGTTAACGAAATAACTGTCGGAATTGATTGAAAAATCTTATATAACGTTGAAATTTTATATGGTTCTTGAAGTTGAAAGCACCATTCTGGTGCATCTACCAAAAATCCCATGTCGCATGCATTCATTTGATTTGCAGCAAATCAAAGAATCGACGTGGTGTTTTAGGGAAATGCTCTGTCATGCCAAATAACACAATACCAAGCATCCTTTATCCCCTATCTATCCTTTTAACTGCATCAGCTCATTATGTTGGGCTGGTGACGTGCACCACTTACGTCATCCGACCACCGAGTCGTAATTGAGTTGGCTTCGTTGGTTTTTGCGTTGCTTATTTAGTCTGTGTATTATTTTGTATAGAACGCAGTGCGACACAACCTGTCTCTCCACAAATGTTTCATGCGAGTCGAAAACGTGAAAGGGGCAGTTTGGACAGTGGACGAAGTGGAGTTTTACAAGAGACGTCCTCAACGGGCTTGCAGCACGACTGGGTACGTTAGCCCGACACGCGCGACTTTTTTTTCTTCTCTTTTTATATAGTATATACATTTTTTCTCTTCTCCACATTTTTATCTACATCTATTTAGTACTTTCATATAAACCCAAATTTTCCCTTTGATCCTTCATCATACGTTTCCTTCCATTTTATAATATACATATATATGTGTACATAACATACGTTTCATATATTTATGTCTTTACCGAACGATGGCTTTCGGGTCACATCACCATGAGAGAAAAGACATTGTTAGTAAACCAAGTTGTATACTTGCAAATTTTGAGAAATTACTATCTTAAGTTAGTAAAACGTATCAATTTGTTGACAATTATTCTTAGAAAGCTGACAATGTATGTCAAAATGTTGACTCTTTTTACTAACTTAGGATAATAATTTTTCAATTTTTTTAAATATATGACCTGATTACTAGAAACGTCAGTAATTTTTATTACTCTTTTTTTCTCCATGTGGCAGTTTTGAGGACAAAACCCGAAATTTCGAAACTCAACCCAAAGTGGTTAGTTTAATTATTTTGTTTAAAAATTCATGGGCACTCCCTCCTCTACGCCAAAAAGTTCCGAGCAGTTGATTTTAAATTCCTCTTTAAAACTTGAAAATTATTTGAATTAAAGAATATTAAAGGCGCATACCGGGGCAGCCAAATATCCTTATCCCCAAAACCACCGTTCGACTTATCTATATGTGTATGTATAATATATATGTATATAATATGTATACAACTGTGTAATCTTTCTATTTAACATTCTCCTTTTTACTATTAATATCGCTTCACCATTGTGTCTTTATGAATCTACATGTCATACACATTTATAATACCCTAATGTTTAACTTATATTATTATCATATTAATATGTATATTTCTAACAATTTTACGTAGATTTTTACTCTCGGGTACAGGGTGTATATATACATATACTTTGACTGTTATATACACTATTACCCGTATGTATCATACATTTTTTACGATCTATTCTTATATATTTATATATTACATATTTATAAATCTTACGCTTTTTAATATACATGTATGTATATTTCTCTTTTTGTATTCTATATTTGTGTACTTCTTTATTACGCATTCCGTGAACATTATACTTGTACATACTTTATCACGCCTAGATCGTCAAGAGTTTTAATATTGATTATACTATACGTCGCTTGGTTGTGTGCGCATTTGTTTGTATGTTTGCGCAACGTCAATTCTTTGAACGAACACACGTATCATATGTAAAGTTATATTTGTAACTTTATATCAGATGCCTCTCTTTACGTTATTATTTTACTTAGTAATGCACAGAGATATATCTTTCGTCGCATAAAAATTCAATTATTTCCATTTTTATGCGCGTTATAACGCGATCGCGAAGTTGAAAATAAAAACAAATTTCTTCTTAATAATGCATTGCAACGCGGGGAGATTTCATTAACGCGTTTTCATCCGCAAAATTTGCTGATTATTTTTGGCCTCGATCGGCCTTCGCGAGTTCAACGTTAACAAGACGAAATGTAAACACAACGCGTCAAAGAATTAACGTATTAATTTGTCATTTCAAGGGTACGTGTGAGCAAACTATGTTCCCATCTATACACCATGAAGGGACGTGTTTTGTGTGTGTGAGTGTGGTGTTTATCTCTCTTTTTCCTCCAATTTTTGTGCCAGTCTTTTTTTTGTTTTTTGTCTTCAAGTAGAACGAAGTGTGCTTAACAAGCATGTGAGCTTTGCAGCGACTAACCTTCAGTCTTTAGGGAAGATCTAGCCTGATTGGGGTTTGCGCCAGGGTCAAGGCTAAGTCCTCGAGGAGGTGCAATGAAAAAATGCGAGTCAGACAAGCCGGTCACAAAGTTGTTGCACGTTTCAGAAAGGTAGTTCAGAAGGAGTCCCCCAAAAAAGCCCCTCACTTGCGAACCGTCTACATGCAACCTACTTTTTCTCTCGTTCCTATTGTTTAGTTTCGACATTTTTGTTTTCTCTCATTTTTTTTTTCAACCAAGACAAGAAACGACGTCATCGAGCAAGGGAAATCTGAAAATGGACGAGTAAAGATTAAATATGGCAAAAAAAAAAAGATAGAAACCGAAAAACGCAAACAAAAAAAAAAAGAACCGAAAAAAAAGCAAAAAAAAACGTAGACAGAGAACAACGATAAAGCGAGCTTACTTGTTTACTCTCTTTTCTCTATTTCTTGGTGGTCTTGTCTGTGTATACAGAACGCGATCCGCACCAATCTATCGTTGCACAAGTGTTTTGTGCGCTATGAGGACGACTTCGGGTCATTCTGGATGGTGGACGACGCCGAGTTCGTAAAGCGACGGCATCTGTCCCGCGGCCGTCCCAGGAAATATGACCCAACCCCATCACCCACTCCACCCCACCTCTCCGCACAGTAAGCACTACCACTTTTTAGAGAATTCTGCTGCTGGCTGACAAAGACGTTCTGACAGTCCGTCTTATTCTATTTCTATCTCTGTCTGTCTCTAGCTCTTTGTCTATAAATATATATATTACATATACAAATGTACGCTCTTGTCCTCTGCCGAATGTCGCGTGTCGATTCAACTGACACGGACGAACGCGAATGATCGTTGTTTCTCATCGAGTCGCTGATTTTGAGGTCACGATTGTTTACACTCCTTACGACATTTCTGCCACCTGCGTATCCAATGACATAACGTTAAATTTTTTATCCAGCAAAAATCTTATTAATATCCCGCGTTAATTTTGTTTTTCTTTTCTTCCTCTTCTTCTTCTTCTTCTTCTTCTTTTTGCTCATTGTTTTTTCAATTCGAACACACAAATGAGCACAATCGCCCGTGCGACAGCAAAATAATGTTCTTTCTTTTCAACAAAGTATTTTATGAAATTTTAAACAACATTTAATATATCGAATGTCCGCTGATGGGAAAATGGTTAATTAAAATGTCATATTTGATATGAAGCCGATCAAAAATGTTTATTTTACAACATTTGCACGATTATTGATTGATTTGTAAGTTACATTTATTTAATTGTAACAATAAATGTCCACAAATCAAGTTTCCAACGAATGGAGGGAACGAAAAAAAAATAAAAATAAATAACGGTAATAAAATATTTATAACAATTTAATCAGTTTCATCTCCGTTTCAATAACGTTCGGGTAACTATTTGCAAATGTAAACCTGTCAAAAGTGTGCAGCCGAAATTTAACAAGGAAGTGTAAACACCGACGTGAAATGACGATCGAAAAACGTGTTTATAGAATCAAAGGAAAGTGAATTTTCAAATGTATCGCCCGGAGCGGGAGGGGAAAGGGGGGCGGGGGGGAATAAAAGAAGGACGGAATTTAGAAACAAAGCTTATGCTAAGCGATTTCTCAACGAACAGTGAGGAGAATAAAGACCGATAATAAAGACCTCGAGCGTCGAAGTTAAGAGACAACGAATTATTCACGTTTTTTTTAAGGCAGCAGGAAGTAGCTTTTCGCACATTCCAGCCAATCCAATAAACTTAGTCCCGCATCACGCCTGCCTAAGACTCTTACTCAAATGTCTGTAGAATCCTGGCTTAAATAATTCCCTGATATCCTAGTCAGAAGCGTAGCGGTTATTGGGGTGGGGTGAAGGAGCAGGTTTCACTTAAATTTTAACGACTCTGTCTTTTCCCCCCTCTCTTCTTTTACAGTTTCTCTCTCTCGCGCCATCTGGTGTTATATTTATATTTAATTCCCGATGACTATTTTCCGCTGATTCCGATATCGGAAAATGTAAATTCATAGTAGTAAAAAATTATTTAGACTCATTAATGAATATAAAAATTGTCTCAAAAGTTTTAGAATGATTAATTGATTGATGATATTAAAATGTTTTTGAACATTTATTCGGTAATTAAAAAAAAGATAAAACTTGTTATTGGTCATGTAACTTTTATTCCCCAAAAATCGAATTACGCTTCTGAATCTTTTAAATGACACTAAACAAAGCTGTATATCGTTGCAAAGTCAATTGGATCTAGTAAATTGATCCTGTACACAAGTAAATTGATCCTGTACGATCCTGCGGGACTCCAGCCATGCGACGATTGGTCATCACTGCAGGATCCTAATTCTTGTTGCCATCCCAAAATAGCTGCTCGCATGATATTAACTGAAAATTAGACTTCCCGAAAAAATATGTATACGTGCCAAATGTCCTAATGTTCTTCGCTTAAATCATGCTTCTTTAGCGCCGTTCGTACAATTGCATGGAAATTAGATAAAAACGAGTGTGTATGTATATAAACATGATTACAATGGAGAAAATGTTATATTTCAATTTCTTTTGTAATTTTGTTTTTGTGAACTTTCGCACTTCATTTTGGTCTTTTTTTTGGAGAAATAAGTTTTCATTTTATCATCATCTTGCTTGTTGTTTCTTGTTTTTATTACCTTTTTTTATTTTTATTTTTGTGAATTTGTTGGGTTTATAATTTCTATGTCTTTTATAAGTGTGAATGTAAGAATGATTGAAACTGAATGTTTTGTTTTAAAATGTTGTGCATGCGTAAAAAGTATTACATCAGTATCCTGGAACTGTAAGGGAAATGATCATCTGTTCCAACTTCAGGTATAATGGAGGTTTACCTTAATGTATGTATGTTTTTCTTTCCATCTTACAATTATACTGTCGAAATCATTCAACATCAGACACACATTTTTTAAATGTTTATGCACTTTTTCTCCTTATAATACATTTTGTCTTTAACTTTTTTGTAATTTCTTCTATTTTATTCAACGTTGAAAACTGATATTGTATAATGACCTACAGGGAAAATATTTTTTGAAAATTATATTTGTTTCTTGGCATGATTTTATACACGTAGCATACACTAACACCATTTAACATTAACCAAATTATTAATAACATGAAAACACATAATCTCGATCAGAAATCAATATTAAGAGGTGGGGATTCGTTTATACAAGGTAACCCAGGGTCAGTTATAAATATCAGTAAGTGTAAACAACCGAACGAATAATTAAATTTTGCAAAGTAATAAAACTTATTAACACAACGTAACGGTTGTTTACCAAAACGTTTTACCTTATAATTTTTATATATTTCTCTCTTTCTCTCTTATTCTCTCTGTCTTTCTCTCGCTCTGTCTCCTCTCATCAACCCAAATGTGGATTCGGTAAAGTTCCCTCAAACTGGTAACAATCGGTAAGATTTTCGATTGTTCTTTTTTCACTCTTTTTTCCATTTACATTTTTCTAATATATTTATCTTAGTATTTTATAATCGTATTTAGTATATTTATCTTCATCTTTGTCTATTTGTCTTTTTCTATATCTTTCTATATTTATATCTTTCAAAATTTTTTCTATTTTATAAAATTTTTATATGTAATTTTTAAAATTTTTTCTCTCGATTAATATCTTACACACGATTACACAAAAATACTCTGTCTCTATAAATCCCACCTTAAGAACACCCTTCAAATCACTGACCTATCACCATATGCATACACAGTAATATATTTTCAGGATTTTTATATCTTAAAACTTTTTTCCCCAAGAAAATGAATATCTGTTATTAATTATTACATTTTTTGGGATCTATAGGGGTGTACCGTCAAAAAGCCCAACTCTAACACAGAGCCCAACGATGTATGGTGAAGCATTGAACGCGAATCTGCAGGTATCTATAATTATATATCTTCAATTTTATTCATTCATTTATCAAAGTTATCTTTAATATGGTGGATCTTTAATAAATCTATTTTTTTAATAGATCTTTTCTATAATCTTTAATAAAACATTTTTTTTAATATTTAATGCAATAAATGACCAAAATAAATTCTAATTAATATTTATTCAACAGAACATTTAAATGTAAGTAGAGTATTAGAAATAACAATTTCATGCAAATATAAGTGGAATATTGTAATTTAAATATCTCACAATAATTGCACTTTGAATTAAAAAATATGTTCCTTTAGTTTAAAATAAAAAAAAATGATATATTATGAACTTATAATAATTAAATAATTTAAATTTTTATCTATAGAAAAAATATTATTGAAATGAAATAACACATAAAAATATAATTTGAATTTATATTTGTTACTGTTTTAGTTGTATTGTTCTGTTATTTAATATTACACTACATTTAAGGTATTCCTTATGATATGATAATTTAAGTGTATTTAAAAAAACAGTATTTAAGTGTATTTAAATAAACAGCTTGCGACTGTTTACAGTGAGGTAAAGGACTCCATTCCTTGGTAACGACATTTTATCTAAATTTTTTTTAATCCATGTCAAATTTTACTGTCATATTATAAGGAATACTATAAATACACATATATCCTCGAGTTATAAATTATAATCAAAACTACCAATAAATTCCAAGCACAATTACCAAAAAAATACCAATCTTAGTGTATTTTCACATTTAAATCCAGTTTATCATTTATTCACGTATGATTTTTTATTCGTATAAAGTTTAAATTTCATGAACCTTTAATGATTTTGCTTCAAATTACATGATTAATTTTCATTTATTTAATAATAAGCGTATTTAAGAAATTGAGTAGTAACTAATTATCTAATGCAATTTGAGTATTTCCAGGCTGCGCTTGGGGAATCTAATATGGGATTCTTGAATAATTCGATGTGTACATCAACCGCAACGAGTCCTGACAAAGAGCAAGCCTTACAAAACAATGAATTAATGTAAGTAATAATTTTTATACTTAATCTTACTATTGAATTTTCTACTATTTCTCTAAAATTTGAATATCTTTATCCAACAGATACACTTTATATGGATACATTGAATTTTCAAAATTACAAGATCTTTGACTATTTTTGCATTAACGTCCCGCGTGGAAGAAACATTGTGGCAGAGTCTATGGCAGCACTGTGGCTAAGACTGTGGCATGCGGGAGCCCACAGTCTTGGCCACAATAAGCCACACATGTTGCCGCAATGGATCGACTGTGGGATGTGGCCAGGAGCCACAGTCGAGC
>JABFPN010001906.1:0-25477 GCA_022817305.1 Leptoteleia sp. ZL-2020 | reverse complement strand
CATCATTAATCCAAACTTGATTTTATATCCAAATTCCGTCCGGAACAGATCGTTTTTTGACCGTTTGTAGCGGTATATGGAGGGAGTCTCAATACACACTCGTTTCGACATGATAGATTAAAATAACAAACTTTTTTATTGATTGCACTACTAAAGATCATCCCTATCATTAATCCAAACTTGATTTTATATCAAAATTCCGTCCGGAACAGATCGTTTTTTGACCGTTTGTAACGGTATACGTGATGTGGATTTCGTTTTGACATAACTGTTAAATATGTCATTTTTTTACAAATTGTACCACTATTTTCGTTAATATCGTGTTTATTTTGTTTATAGGCGTCTAATCGGTTAATTTTTTGATAAAATCTTTAAACCCGAATATTTAACTTATTTGAAATTTGTTCTATTGACAGGTTAACCTCAATTTATTTCAGTAGTATGACAAGGGTTGAGTCAGCCTTTGTTTACAATTTTCGTTTGAAAAAACGTTTTGTTTTTCAGCTCCATGTTATTTCAACCATAATAATAGTTATCACGAAATTTAACTATATGACTTTTTTCTCAGTGTGTAGTAATATTTACTTGCTAATATTATTGTTGAATAGCAGAGATCGACGAGCCAAGGTTTATATATACTTTTATTCATTAAAATACAACGAAACTACTTAATATTGTAAATTAATTATATTATATTCTAATAGTAAGTATATGTTTCTATGCTTTCTTTAAAGATAATTCAGCCAACTGCTAATATTTTGATCGTTTTTCGAAAACTAGCAGAAATAACGAAATAACATTTCTATGTTTCCTATAAGTTGGTCGAGTGCTAATATTCTGAATGTACATTCTTCTTGCAAATATGTAAGATTTTATAATGTGAAATTTCTGTATTTTATTACTATACACCAATAGAAATGACTAGTATTGAAATACTAATCTGTCAACACATACAGGCCCTTGTGGAAATGAATCTCTGCAAACGTCTGCAAAAGTTGGCGTTCCCAATTTTGATAGATTTACAGACTTTTACAGAGCTCCTTGTGTCTGAAAAGCTCCGCAAAAGTCTAAAAAACTGTCAAAATTGGGAATGCCGACTTTTGCAGACATTTGCAGAGAAACTATTTCCACTAGGGGGGTGTATCAAAAGTCTGGACATGGTGAAATATCTCGCAAAAAATACAACGGAAATTGACACAAAAAAATACGTGTCTAATATTATAAAAAAAGCTATCCAATGACACCAAACTCGACTTCTACCCCCCACCCCCTGGGGGTGGGGCTGGAGGGAACTTTGAAATCTTAAATGGGAACCCCTATTTTTTATTGCAGATTCGAATAGTACATGAAAAAATATAAAACTTTTATTTGAAGAATTTTTTTCGATTTATGATAGATGGCGCTTCAGACACTAAAAATAAAACGAAAGTTTGAAGATAATGGAAGAACTCGAAAAGAAGACTACAGATTAAAAAAATGTAGTGTTAATAAACTTTACCACCAACCCATATCCTCGGCGAGGAGAAATAATAATTGAGATCTACTTTTAGCGTTACCCAGGAACAACGACGTGGACGTTGTAGATTTCTGTTCCCTCGGGGTGCTTTATTTCCGTGAGACCCCTCGTCTCTCACGATGGTTTTGATTTTATTTTATTATATCAAGTTTTCAAACTGAAATCTATTTTCATTCATGCAATAATTTAACCTCAAGTAAAAAATATCTAAAACTCTTCTTCTTATATCTGGCGTAATATGATCTATCTGACCGACGATGCGATTTCGAAGTTCCTCTAAATCATTAGGTTTCGTGGCGTACACGTTATCCTTAAGGTATCCCCATAAAAAAATCTAAGGGTATTAAATCTGGAGATTTTGGAGGCCATTCAATAGCACCTCGCCTTCCAATCCAACGATTTTGAAAAATCTGGTCCAAATATTGTCTAACAGTATTAGCAAAGTGAGGTTGTGCACCATCTTGTTGAAACCAAATGTTTTCCAAATTTCCATCAAACAAATTATTACAAGCGGGTATGACGTTCGTTTGATGGTAATTTGGAAAACATTTGGTTTCAACAAGATGGTGCACAACCTCACTTTGCTAATACTGTTAGACACAGTATTTGGACCAGAGATCTCTGGGCCTCCAGGACCGGATATGCTGACGTCAGAAATAATCACTAAAATTCCTAAAAGACTTCACGAAAAAATTTTTAATTGTTTTAAAACATTCTATAAAAAAGGAATAATTCCCCCTTCATGGCATGATTACAATATCTCCTTCGTTCCAAAACCAGATGGAATTAATAACCGACCTATTGCAATGAGTAATAATTTTTTGAAAATATTTGAGAGGATGATTATTTATAGATTGGACTGGTGGATAGAGAGAAATGAAATTTTATCTGATAAGCAACTTGGTTTCAGAAAGGGAATGGGGTGTACTGATGCCATAGGATAGTTAGTAGCAAAAATAAAACATAACGTAACAAAAGGTCTTACAGCTGGAGTAGCATATCTAGACGTTAGAGGAGCTTATGGCAACGTTCGACCTTTAATTTTGTGTAAAATAATGAGAAGAGTGGGTATTCCTTACTCATTGGTAAAATGTATATATAATCTAATATATTTTAGAAAACTGCATGGTTGGCAAGAGGGTGTAGATTTGCTGAAATCTGACCAATGGAACAAAATCACAAAATCTGCCAAATATGAGTAAGATTTAAAGAAATTGGCGTATTCGGAAAATGACATTATAATATTTTGTGAGAATTTGTCTCTTTTCTTTTTCATTTAATGATAACTTGACAGAGAGAAATGAAACATCAATAATATTTTCTGAAAATCTTTTCCGAATACGCCAAATGAAATCGCGTATTGCCGTTGCACTGTGACCTTCTGCACCACAATGAGAAAAATAAAATAATAAAAGTTACTATATTTTCTGGCATTCTGAGACTCTATACTCCAATGTTAAAAACAGTACCAGACAGTCTGGTAAACGGTGTCACTTTTTCAAGTATTAATTATCAGAACTGTAGTACTTTCTCATTTACTGGGATGGGAGCGTTGATTCTCCGGATATGTTCCGTACGGGTTGTGTTCAGCTAATTTCTAATTATACTGCAGTGGGTGTAAGTCGAAAAACAAGTCATTTTTTTAACAGTATTAAAACATATAATAATATGCAAAAACGTAAACAAACTTATATGTTGTAATCCGTTTAATTTCTATGTATTTGTATGTTTTAATATGTACACAGAGAGACAAAAATATCAATTTTTAATGAAAACTTTACTACTTTGGCATTATACTTACAGAATATCATTATGTGAAAAACTAATTGAATAAAATTTGTAAAATTAGTTAATTAAAAATAGTAATATTAAGCAGTTTCGTACAATTTAACAATCTGTTTATTAAATTTTATTAAACTGTTTAATAATTAGTTTGTGAACGACATAGGTAATAAGTTAGCCACACTAATGAATAACGACATCTAACGGACAAAACATAAAATGAAATGTTTGCCAAAAATTAGAATTCAGTTTATTAAAATTTGTGATCCCTGGTTTCTTCATTTTTAATATTCTTTTCTCTCCGTGTATTTATATGTTCTATACGTCATTCTTAATAGTTAATGGACCAGTTTACTTTTATTTATGTAACTTAACGTTAATTAATAAACTTGCATGAGATTTTTAATTCGATTGATAAATTGGCAGAAATGGATGTAAATATTAATGATAAACTACTCACGATAATATTGCTGTATAGCTTGCCGGCTAGCTATGAGACTTTCTGTGTTCCAATTGAAAGCCGTAATACGTTGCCAATACCTGACTTCCTGAGAACAAAAATCACCGAAGAATACAACGCGAGGATGAACAGGACTGTTTTCAAAATCAAGGTGCAATGTGCACTCAAAAAGTTTTCATTGAAGAACAAGGCAATTGCACCGAAGAAATTCTAGAGAGAAAAGGATTTTAACTTTAAATATTATACATGTAATCAGCAAGACACAAAAAGTCTGAGTGTCTATTAGGAAGAATGACAATGCTGCTAGTGCAATTCTTCTGTCAACTAAAATTAAAATTGATGCACTTCAAAGTGTAATATCCTTGTTAGTGATTGGTGCCTTGACAGTGAGTGTACTTCACACCTCTGTCGTGATTTGAGTTTGTTTACAGGTGTCGAAAATAGTCAATGGGTTAAAGTCAAATCAGCCAATGACGAGACAGTACGATTTACTGGTAAAGTTACTGCTTGGATCAAAACTGAATTGCAAGGCAATCCATGTGATATTAAGGTTACGAAGATTACTGAAAAGGGATACACAATCATCAGAGATGGACGACCTGGTAGACCACGTAAGATCTACAATGGTGGAGTAATGAATGATTCTTACAATTGCTGATGTTGCTGAAATCTTTGTATCGAAAGCTACGTCTGGACCAAATTGTCCTGAGTTGAAAAATGCTATGGCTTCCGAAGTTTCGTCTCTTATCAAAAAGGATACATGGAAACTCGGGGGAAGGCCTAAAGATCAGCGCACGATTAGAAGCAGATTTGTTTTTTGTAACAGATACAAGGCTGGCGGCAGCATTGATAAACGCAAGAATCGCGTAATAGCTCAGGATTTTGGTATGAGACCGAATATTGACTTTCACGAAACTTCTGCTCTAGTCGCAATACTAACTTCGATACGTGCAACGGTAACAGTGGCAGTCGAACAAGATATGAAGATTTGACAGCTCGATATTTCAACTGCTTACCTATGTGGTCTTATTAAGGAACAAATTTTTATGAAAGCTTCGAAGAATTTGGAAGAGATACTCGAGCATATCATAGATATAAAAAATGAGGACTAAGGGATCGAACAGAGAGCCCAACAAATATTGAAGCAATTACACAAGGGAGATAAAGGCTGGAAGAGCTTGGAATGAGCGACTGAATGATGAACTTCGTAAGATTGGAGCTGTTCCATCCGATGCAGACCCTTGTGTTTATCTCTTGCAAACGTCAACTACAAAAAGTTTTATTATTCTTTATTTTGATGACATATTGATACTATTAAAGAGTGAAACCAAAATTGATCGCTTCAAAAAAAAAAATTTTTAAGTATTGCCTAGGTTTTTGATAGAAAGAAAGATAGTATAACTGTCAGTCAAACTAGGTATATCAATGAGATCCTTGAAAAGTTTCAGATGAATGGCTGCAATCATGTATCAACGCCATTGAATTTGGGAATGAAATTGAACAAAGTCGAAGTCGAAGGCTTGTCCAAAGAATATACCTTACCGTGAACTTGTAGGAAATTTGATGCATTTATCTCTGGGGACGAGGCCTGACATAACTCACGTTATGAACTATCTCAGTCAGTTTAACAATTACTACGGAGAGCCTCACTGGAAAGCGTGTTTCGAAAGAATGTTGCGATATCTTAAGGGTACAAAACATCTGAAACTGGTATATTATCGAAATAACAAACCTCCTAAAATGTTAACTAATGCTGCTTGGGGCAGTTGTCCTGTTGATAGATAATCTTATGCGGGATATGATTTTCTTGTCGGAGGTGCAGCTGTCAATTGGGAATCACAAAAACAACAATATGTTGCACTCTCATAAACTGAAGCTGAATATATGGTATTGTCTGATGCCACTAAAGAGGCAATCTACATGAAAATGTTTTTAAACAATCTGGGAATCGACCTGAAGACTATTGTTATAAAAAATGACAATATGGGAGCTCAGAAGTTGTCATCTAATCCAGTTTTTCATGCTTGATCCAAGCATAATGACATTTGACATCATTTTGTTCGAGACGCAGTGAATAGAAGACTTCTGACTATTGAACACGTTGCCACCGAAGATATGTGTAGCTGATGTCCTTACAAAAGGTCTTTCCAGAGGAAAACATGAAAAATGTGTAGAAGGACTGGAGCTAAGACGTGATTAGATTTTATCTTATCTGTGGGATAAATGTGGTTCGAGGGGAAGTATTGAATAAGTTTAATTTTTGATGCACGACCCACATTTTACTTTATTCACGTTGATGGCGCTGATAGCGATTTCTATGTAAGCACAGTAACAAGATTTTATGTCCACTACTAGTTTAACCGTCATGAGAATTATATCTTACAAATTCAATTCGTTCGTTAAACTATATATTTAATCTTTTGTTATAATTTAGTGCTTTTATTCGTTTCCGACACCAATCTTCCATTTGTTCCAACAACAAAAATTTGTTTTATTTTTTTTATGGTCAGTTTTTAAAATTATGGTACAATTACCACTTCTAATAAGAATAAACACGCTAAGCGCAATTTGCAACGCCAAAAGTATTTAAATTATAAATAAGCCACTCTAGGAACCCTGTTCTTGCAGGTGCGCGATTTTTCAAATGTAACTGTACATGCTTGTAAGCAATATTGTCAGACTCGAGGAAATTTTATATTTGTATAATTTTTTATCTTCATACGGAAATTTACTTTTGTGATTATACATGAATTCAAGGAGCACTGGTGGAAAAGAAAAACGATGACAAATAGAAAAAAAAGAGTAAAAGTTCGATCGTGTATTTCTTACAATCTTTAATTACATGTCCTCCTATCGACAATTACATTACAAAATTGTACTGCAACTTGTATTCCAAAATACATCACGATGGATGTCACAAATTAACGTTGAGAAATTTCCAAAACGGTATAGCTACATGCTTAACCGAGTCGCTGGCATTCAAAGTATCAAAACATTAATCTTTTTTACTCGTCTCATAACAGTATGTAACTTTTTTGGAAATTTCTCATGATCCATTCACTCGAAAACCGAATCCTAATCTAGCTTTTTAATTATGTTTTACAACTGATTTTTGTTTGTAAATTGTATCAAAATTATCTAACTTCAGAATAGAAATATTTTTATTCTTCTTCGACAAATTGTCCTATGGTTTTACGTTCAATTTCATTAGCCGACGCAATGTGGTTCATATCGAAACTTTTATTACAAATTTACAAAACGTGTAAAAGCTCGTGGATAATTTTGATACGTATCATTTCTACCGCGATGTTCATTTTTACTTTACTCAGCTGCTATTTTTTATGTTAATTCATCACAATGCTTAACGACGAATAATGAAAACAATATGGTTTTATTATTATTGTTACTATTATTTTTTACCAATAAATCACTTATGTAAATTCTAATTTAGCTGAAATTTGGCACGACTAGCAGTTAAAAAATATCAAAGTACCTACGACTCTTCGATAACGAATGTTTCAAAATTCTCCAAGACAGCTTGTTTTTAATCTTTTCATAGTTTTATTAATATTTTCATTTTTCGAGGATTTCTCGGTATCAAAGTAGCAAACACATTACCTGAGTGATTATATGCTACCTTAACAGTTCATTAATATGTATTATTGTTACAGCTAGTTTTCGAACCTTAAAATTTAAATTTAAACGTTATTTGAAATTTTTAGGGATTAGTATCAGTTAAGTTTAATTTTATGAAGGGAAATTTAATTACTAAGAACAAGCGAAGAGCGTAGGACAGTGATACGCGACGAAAGTTCGATTACGCGGTTTTTTTCATTTCTTATCTCTTCGTTTATATACGATCCCCCTTTATTAAACAAAAAGATCGTGTGAAAATGGTGATCAAATAGTTTAAATGTTTTCATGCATTATTCTTTCACTATTCATTTCATATAAAAGTTATAATTTACATTAAGAAAAAAGGAATCATAAAAAACAAGTAAAATACAAAAACATATTGTCAAAGACTTATGGTCAATACCATTTTATTAAAGCTAGTCATGAAATTTTACAAATCACATCTATTTTCAGCTAATATCACATAAATATTCACCATTAGCTTTCCTTTTTTTTCATTTTAGATGAAGCATGTTGTACCTTTTTGCCTTATGCATTACTGAATTTTTATACACTGAGAAAAAGGTTTTGCATATTTATACGGAGAAAATTTTCTAACTTTGACAGCAGCAAAACTTTTCAAAGTAAGCTATATTCTCGCAAGAAATTCTAGCCATGCTTGCATGAAATTATGCTATTTTTGCGTGGTAGAGTATTATATTATAAAAGCAGAAATCATAAGCTAATATTGCGCAGATTTCATGCTTGAAAAGTAGTGTTGTCATGTTATAATTGCACAACGTGTGTCATGATCATTGATGCCAGATTCGGCTCCGGAGCTCCTACTTGAAGCTAGCTATGAAGCGTCCGTCAATGTTACAAACAACTTCTCTCTCTCTGTCTTATATATTGTCGGTCTCCTCAATCGAGAGCTGTCATGGGGTGCTTATCACAGCGTTCTGTGCACTGCTCTGAGCAGTGCTCAAATTGTTCTCATTGGTTATTTTATTTTATTATTAGTTAATACCACATGAATGAACCAATGAGAACAGTTTGAGCACTGCTCAGTGCACTGTTTAGAGCTAAGATAAGCACCCATGTATAACGAGAATTGAAATTTCGCTTTATAAGACTTTATAATAAATGAAAATTTTTTTTAAAAATAAAGAAACTAACAAAACGTAATATAAAATATGTTATAATACGTATATTTATGCCCATTTTTTCATTTTAAAATGGAAATAAAGAAAAAAATAAAATATAAATTTAAGTAGCGTAAGGGCAAGTTTAAGGCATGCTATCACGGAGTTAGGGCATTTTGAAATCAAGATTTAATTAATTTATATGTTATGATATACGGACCAGAGCGCCATTCTGCGGACACGGGAGTACAATTTGCTTCGCAAAAATATATGCATCGATGGCTAGCCACTGCTCCACGAACTATTTTTGTACAATCGATGAAAATACCACTTAAGATACTTAAATTTATATTTTATTTTTTTCTTTATTCCCATTTTAAAATGCAAAAATGAGCATAAATATACGTATTTTAACATATTTTATGATATTACGTTTTGTTAATTTCTTTATTTTTACAAAAAAATATTCATTCATTATAAAGTCTTATAAAGCGAAATTTCAATTCTAATTATACATGACAGCTCTCGATTGAAGAGACCGACAATATATAAGACAGAGAGAGAGAAGTTGTTTATAACATTGACGGACGCTTCATAACTAGCTTCAAGTAGGAGCACCGGAGCCGAATTTGTAATCACTGGTCATGATATGGTCGCAAGAGGTTGCAAGATATCGCAAAATCAAAAGACAATAAGACTTCTCGCAACTAAATTCTGCACGCACGGCATTAACAGAATGTCAAAGTGCTATCTGCACAGAATTAGTGTATTTTCAATTTATCTCAATATGGACCATTAATTTTAAAAGTAATGTAAGTCCAATTTTTAAAATTTTTCAGAATGTAAATTTTTTAAATTGTTACAATAAATTAATCGCAAATTACATAACATCTCAATTTGCATTAAAAATGGACTTACACCATTTCCAAAATGCACGGTCCATATTATAGTATAATGTTGGATTTAATGAGAAGAGCACCCTGTGGAAGCAGATGGAGAACGTATATATCTGCAAGAAGTAATATTTAGTACAAACGTGATCGCATGCAATGAGAAGCAGAACGTAGAAAACTGTAATGTCGATAAATACTCTGTTTCGCATTGTTTACGAAAACGTTTGTATTAAATATCACTTGTTGCAGATATATACGTTCTCCCAGTGCTTCTGCAGGGCGCTCTTCTCATCAAATCCAAAATTACACTATAATATTGTGATAAATTGAAAATACACTAATTCCGTGGATACAGCACTTTGACACGCTCTTAAGGTGATGTATCAAGTCTGCTGTCTTGTGTAATCAAATTTTAATTAATTTATATTTTATGATCTACGGACCAGAGCGCTATTCTATGGACACGGGCGTATAATTTGATTTACAAAAATATATGTACTGATGAATATTCTCAACGTATTTTGGAAAGTGCGATTTTTTTGTCGTCTACTCGAAAGGAAGCAGCACTTTCCAAAATACAGTGAGAATATTCATCAGTACATATATGTTTCCGAATCAAAATATATTTCCGTGTCCATAGAATAGCGCTCTAGTCCGTAGATCATAAAATATAAATTAATTAAATTTTGACTATAAAAAACACTAACTCCGTGACAACAGACTTGATACATCACCTTAAGGTGATGTTTAAGAGGAGGACGAAGTGATAGAATCACGGAATTGGGGTTACTTTAAATATCGTAATATACTGAATATTTCTTTTATATAAAATACCAGATCTTTTCTTTATTGACGGGAGAACGTGATGGCAATGTTTTTTTAATATTATTGTGCATTATATTCAAAAAATCTTGTCCCTACTTTTAAAAGTTGCTTTGATGATAAAAAATCGTAGGTACAAGATTTTACAATCATATCACATTACAAAATTAAAGAAATTTTGCCATCATATTCTTCCATCAGTAAAGAATGTTTGTCTGGTTGTTGTTATCAAATAAAAATTCAGTATATTATGTGATTAAAAATAACCCTAACTCCGTGATTCTATCACTTTGTTCTCCTCTTAAGGCCTACTGTCACGGAGCCTTTTATAATCAAAATTTAATTATTTAATATTTTATGATGTACAGATCAGAGCGCCATTCTGGGAACACAGGAGTACATTTTATATTCATCAGTGTATATATTTTTTCGAAACAAATTGTACTCCCGTGTCCACAGAATGGCTCTCTGGACCATATATCATAAAATATTAAATTATTAAATTTTGATTATAAAGGCACCTTAAGGTAATATATCAAGTCTGCAGTCACAGAATTAGTGTCTTATTATACTCCTGTATCCACAGAATGGCGCTCTGGTCTAATTAAATTTTGATTATAAAAGATACTAATTCCGTGGCAGCAGGTCTTAAACTTGCCCTTAAGGTGATGCTGTAAGTCTGCTGCCGGAATTAGTGTTTCTGTAATTATTATTCTGTAAATATTATTGAAATGCTTGACAATAGATTCAGACCGTTTTTAAGATATGGGGAATCTAAGCCGAAAATTTTAAATCAGATTTAAGCGAATTTATGGAACGAATTTTTTAACATCTCAAAAACATTCAAACATTCGGTTATTTTAATGTAAAATAATCTCATTTAGCGTTTTTCCTTGGTCGGTTCTGTCAGGTTCTGTAGTTCCGGAACCTAATGCAGAACCAGCTGAATTATGTGTATCGAATGTACACTGTACACTTATTTTATTCAGAGTACACATTCCTTTTTTATTAATAAAATAATAAATAAATGTATTTATCATACAAAGAGAAATACACATAATGCAGCTGGTTCTGGAGTAGGTTCCGGGACTACAGAACCTTACAGAACCGGCCAAGGAACAACGCTACCAAATAAAAAAATGGTCTAAAACAATTACATTCATTATTATTAATTCTTTTTAATAAAAATTTAACAAAAAGTAATGAGACTCCTTGTTGGAGGGGGGGGGGGGCGGGGGTAATGTTCCAAATAATTACCAAAGTTTACTCTAATCTAGTAAATAACGCTTACGGCATCACGTTAATGTGTATTTAAAATCTGACAGCCTAGATTGTAATCAGTAACGGACCACTCTCATTCGCTTTCGAAGTATAACATTTAGAATTGATGCTACCTATATCCATTTGTAACTTAATCTATAATATGAAAGAAATTACAATACAAATTTCATTAATTTTTTAATTCATGCACTGAGAAAAATTCGTGCAGTTTACACAACAGCATGCGTAGAGTTGAAGCGTAAACAATTATAACAACTGAAAATGTGACTGCAGCAACTGTAAATGGAGTTATTGGAAGTATTTTCACTCCAACTCCGCGTTAAGAGTTGGTTTTGGAGTCAACTCCCGATATGCAGTTGTGGCCATGACTGTTACTGAAATTGATTACAGTAAGCAATTGAAGCACAGATAATCTTAGAGTTAAACTTAAATTTGTCTTGTAAAAGATACTCAGATGTTCATTAAAAATTATGTTCAGCATCTGAATTAAATGTATAATAATCTAAATTAAAACTACATGTGTTAAACTGGAAGAATTTTGGTTTAAAGGTTTACGACAACAATTTTTTAACCAACTCTAAATGGGCAATTGTATCGAATACATGCTTATACATTTGACTCCAAATCCAACTCCACATATGCAGTAGCGATTACCGGAATTTTTTCTGAGTGTGGAAATTTAACGTTTAAAACATTCTACACGATTATAAATTCAACAAAAAATAAATTTATTTTAATGTTATTTATGTTAATTCGAAAAAAGATAACTAAAATATTAAATTACATCAGTGTCTAATAATTTTATTAGGTTAGATTACTTTAAAAAATTAGTACTTTTAATAAAAATAAAAATAAATGTAAGTAGTCACAAATATTTGTTAGAAGTATGTCGCCTCTTTATCATTTTAAATCACTGAAAACCGCCCATACCATAAAAGCATGGACTTCTTGCAATTATGGTAAGGTATCATCTATGCTTTCATAGATCGAGACCACTGCTAATAGAGCATGACATTCTATCTATAATAGTAGGGTCAGTAGGGGTAATTGTGACAGAGCAAATTTTTCAATTAAAAATTAAATTATTATTATTCTTTATATACATGGAATTATAAATATTCATGTATCCTTTATCTGAAGAAATAATTTCAAAATAATATGAACATTACAAACCTATGAAAATATCACTTGACTTTAAGAGTGTATAAAACTTTCGATTTGAAAGTTCTCATGCTTCACTTCAAAGTCTGTTTTACAATGTTGTTTATGAAAATATTTCATATTTTTTTTAATTTGTGTTCTTTCTAAGATAACCTTTCAATATTCTTCATGCATAAAAGTAATATTTAAATATTTTATGTATTTTAATTAAAAATCACATTTACCCTATATAATATGACATTCATGGGGTAATTGTGACACAGAAATATACAAAATAAAGCTCACATTTGTCAAGGTGAATTCTGCCAGCAGTGATAGTAGTAGCTTCCAATTTCTATGGAACAGTTGATTTTGTCAAAAATTCAGCAATCTAGTCAATCAAAATCAATAAGAATAAGAATTGATGAGACTGAGATAATCACTAAAGAAGAATATTTAACAAAGTTAAAAAATATGAAGATTGAAAAATTAATGGCTAAATAAGAAAATGTTACACTAAACACAATGAGAAAACGTGGAAAAAACTCGAAGAAAGAAAACATTTAATTACATACTAAAATAGTTTACAGATTAAAAACTAGTTAAAAACTAGTTAATTAGTTTACAGATTAAAAATTTGTTATGTTATGTAACAAATGTGATTCCCTGTGATACTAAAATTAATGTCGAACATTAATTTGTACACAATAATAATATTGAGTTAAATAAGAAATGTGATTTTACGTAATATTCTGTGTTAAATTATTAAAATAACAATACAAATGTTTATGTTTGTAATGCTAAAATTGAATGAAAATATATTCTACAAATATTTTTTATTATTCCTTATCAATATATTTATTTATGACCACTTAAAAATGATAGAAACAGCTTTGTCACAATTCCCCCATATAACTGTCACATTTAACCCATATTATGGAGTAATCGTGACACAAAAAGTGATTAAGTGTATCTGTTACATATTTATTGCTTACAAATTGTAAGTCTAAATAATATTTTAACTCAAAAATAGAGGCTTCAAGTAATCTTTTACAACAAAAATTATATATAATATACGACAATAAAGTATAGATACTACATGATACAGGTTAACTTTCATTTTTTGTGTCACATTTACCCGCATTGACCTTAGACACAACATGCTAAAATAGCTAGAGACAATATACACTACAATAGCGTGACAACTCTTATGCTATTAAAGCTAGGAATTTTTCTCCAAGTAGCTATACATTATGGTTGTTCTATGATATACTCTCTCTGCGTGGATATCTTTTATTATTTTTTATCACAATTTCATCGTAAACGCAAAATTAGTCGCTAGTAAATCGTTACACGAGTAAAGTGACACGAGTAATCAGTGATCAGTGAACAACGATAAATATGCAATATTTATTCTCTCAGTGTACAGTACATAAATCTTGCTTGATTACATAATCGAATTAAATAATTGGAAAGTAAAACAGACGCAACAAATTCTAGTATCAAAAATTAGGGATCAAAAAATGTATATTCTGTAAAATGATGCACGCAATGCAACATACGATTTGAACAGAGAAAAAGAACAATAATACGGCCAATAGTGTATTATATACATCACTTTTAACAATAGAAACCGATATATATTTGATTTCATAAATAACACTACCTTTTTTTCTGAGATTTTTCTAAACGACAATCAGAAAATCTAAAATATCCATATGACATGTAAAACATCGAACACATCATTGGATAAAATCATAAAAAATCAAACGTACTTGGAAAAAAATTAGGGCGAACTGTTCGTTCTTTGACGGGAGAATTGCTTTACTTTAGCCACGGGTCAACAAAAGTCCCGCTGATGGAGGAAAAGTGCGCCTATTGGATGACTCGTGCGGATGAATGAATTGCCCTATGTGGCCGACTTTTAGTCCTTGTCGGAAAAAACGTTGTAGATTAACCAGGAAGCGCAGTTCTAACATTTTGAACACTACCTGTAGAGTGAGCGCTTCACCGTAATTTTTCTCCGTGTATTGAGCATATTGTTTATTCACAAATGTTGATAATAACTTTGGAAGGTTTTCAAAAATATAATGCAATTTCGACTCTCATTCGCTTTGTAATATCAAGATCTAAGTTAAACAAAAATAATCAACGCTTCGCAAATAAATTCATTTACAGAATATGACGTGTTACAGTTAACAATATTACTTAATAACTATACATTCACAATAAAAGTACGGCAGAACAAAAAATGTCAAAATGGAACCGAGATAAATGTTAAGGTGAAATGTCAATGATTGGCCAAAAATTGCCCACGCGGAAAACAGTTATGTAGAATCGTTGTGTCATCAGTGGGTGAAAAGCTTTATTATGGTTGTAGTAGAACATCTCGCCTAATTTTGGGTAAACCGTTTACCACGATTTTGTGCAGTGGGTCCCCCTGTATGATAAACGGTTCCAGAAAACTGTTTTCTGTGCATGTTAAAAATTAATTTGAGAAAAGCGCAACGTCCGTCAAATATTTAACATTTAGAATTTGGTAAAACTACAGTGTACGTTTCATAACTGAATGTGGCTGCAGAACTTTGACAGATGGGAGGTTACTTTCATACAATTAGTAGACAAATAAAATTTAGTAGAATCGCCTAATTTGAATGTCGAAATAAGACATAATACATGGCGTAGAATATAATTGATGACTTAATTAAAGAAATATTTTTTTGAATTTAATAAATATATAATATTAATTAAATAATCAATTAATAATCAAATTATTCAGTTATTACAATTTTTTTATAATTTTATGCAATTTAATAATAGTTGAAAAAATATAACAAAGAAACAATGAAAAAAATCAATCTTCTATTGTGAAATAAATATAAAAACTAACAAAACTAACAATCCAAATTTAAAAATTATCCTAAATATTATCTTTCTTTTTCATATTTCATTAATTTCAAAAAATGTTTATTCATTTTAATTATTTATTAAAATTAAACAAGTACTTTTTTAATTAAATTATCAATTATATTATACGCTATATATTATGTCTTATTTCAATATTGGCGGTTTAATTAAATTTTACTTTTTTGCTAATGGTATGGAACTTACCTCCTATCTGTCATAGTTCTGCAGCCACAATCAGTTATTAGCCGTACACTGCAGCAGCCACGTCCAACCAATCTGTTTTATGTATAGGAAATCGCTTTTCTTAAAATCCTCGTTTCCTGATGATACTGACGGCTACCTGATGTGACGTAGCACTCACGTGATAATCACGCTATCTTTTTCACACTCATGTTTCAGTCTTTTCTAACCATCCTTTCCTAACCCACGTGACCTTTACACCACATGCAGTCAGCGCCACTGAAAAAAGGATCTTTAAATTTTTAGAGAACTAACGCGTTGAATGGGGCTGCCTGCAGTTTAGCCTAGAATTTTTTGAACTATTATTTATGTGTTACAATTTTTCTCAAAGAGCTATCTTTCGGAATTCGTTTTCATGGCACTAAAACCTATCCTCTAAATAATCAATGAAACTATTTCTACCAGATACCTCTATGAGAAGAGTTGCCATATATAGAAAATAGTTGAAAAATCCTGAATACATTAAACTTTTAACAGACGTTGCATTTTTCTTAAAGTAATTATTATTTTATAAAATAATTATAAATATTTATATAGGCGACATTAATTTTGTCAAATGACAAATGAAAATAAAAATAACTTTTTAAATGAGTGACATTTCACTTTAAAAGTAATCTTTTTATTTAGGCCGACTATTAAATTTATTATAAAAAGTGAAATAAGTAAAATAAAATGAAAATGAAAAGATTATATTATATTGCTTTAATATAAGAATAAACAAACAAAATATTTGTAAAATTTATAATAAAAATATATTTAGCTTAAGAAAAGAAAATTCTTTTGTTGCTGCTTTGACTTAAATTATCATACATGATTTTACATGAAAAAAAGAACAATCGATCAGTTAGCAACGCTTGTGAGATCAGCTTACTTCACAGCGACAATGTTTTCTTGGAAGGCAGTGCTCGTTTTGAAAGTTTAGATCTAATATGGGAACGTTCTTCATAAAGACAACTAAAAAAGTTAGTTATCAATTTCGTAACAAAAATCATTTGTTCGGGATAAAATGTAAAAGTATAATTTTATTGATTGAAAAAGATGCTTCTGAACAAAAAGAAAAATTAATCCAACAGTTTACAGCGTCATCTCAAAACATGCAGAAATTAGCAATATGCAATGAGATAGGAATGATGTATTTAAATTATTTCAATTTAATTACCTAATTTGTAATTGTTTATTATGTATATAATAGAAAAAATGTATGTTAATTTTAAACATCACTGATTATTTCCAATGTTTATAAAACAATTTACCTTTAGAAATGATCAATTAATAATCATTGAATAATTTTTTATAATAACTGCAAATTTTTCATCTAAAAAAAGTTAAACCATATACGCACTTTGTGTATACCCTGTCAAAATGAATCCTCCAACCCAATTGCTACTTATATTAATATAATTTAGCAGTTCTAGCAATGAAATCGAGCCGAACATGATAACATTTTGGTAAGGAATCTATGCTACGTAAATAAGCTCCTACAGAGATAAACAATTAAACAATGATAAAAGTATGTACTTTGTGAGACAAGAATGCACGATATTTGAAACCCTAAATTCACCTTTTCACAATTTTCCTGCATTCAGATCAGTTTCATTGCTAGTACTTAATTCTTAATTAGTAGAACTTAAATTAATATAATTAGCAATCCTAGCGTGGAAGATTTACTTGGATTGAGTGTACGAACAAATATTGATAACCTAAATGTATTCTGAAATGACACTGTCATCTATAAGATAAGTTAAAATGGTGGATATCCATTTGAGCAAGTTCAGAAAACATTTTACTAAGAGTTTCTTTGAGCCTGCAAAGAAAGTTAAATTTGTAGATTAAAACATACAAACGTATTTTAAAAAAAAAAAGGCTACCTGGTGGTAATAATTGCAAATTTTAAGATAATATTATAGGATTGTTCATATAATACTACTTTCTATGTTGCAATGATTGCCATCAGGTAACTTCGAACCTCGATTCAGTTTCAAATAATTTTCAAATTTATGTATTTATAATTTTTGTAAAAAAAAGAAAACAAAAATAAACATTATTTAATAAGGAATCAAGCTTAAAATCTTAATTTCGGCCACCAGGTGTCAGTGAATTTAACCTTAACGATTATACTTTGTACAGTGCACACAAAAATCGTGGCATCGCTTATTCTGTCGTTGCACCACGTTTGTCCCTTAATTGAACGACTTACAGTTACTGTACATTTACATGGTTTGTTTAATTATTGCTATTCGTCACAACGTTCTACCTTGTGCCTTTCTTTTACTCCTTTTATATATATTCCTCTTTCGTTCATACTTACTTTCTTACAATCTAAAAAAATTTGTACATCTACAACATGACGAATGAAAGAACCACGCGTAAAATTACTTTCAAACGAAAAGTTCACCGCGTATGTATATATGTGTACGTGTATTATTTTATGTATGCGTGTGTGTGTTTCTAGTGCTATGAAATTGATCGAAGCGCGATTTTTTTTTAATGTTTACCCTTAGTATCGCGCTCCTAAGGAACCAATTGACACGACGCACTTGAAAAGTATTATAACGCGGTAAAGGATGCTTAGATTGCTGCCGTTATACTGGTCGCGTCGTCCGAGGAGTACTAGGAGATTTGGTCACGCTCGGCAAGCCTTTACCTTTGCACCCCCCGAGACAGGTCCGGAGTTACCGAAGAGTTCCGTACCACTCCGGAATTGTTCGCATTTGCAGGAGAAATGATGTTGCTTGATTGTCCTTGGTGGTAAGCGCCACTCGCTGGACTGTGCCTGACAAAACAGTATTTTAAAATTTTTAAAATCAGACACAGCTTTATCGAAAAAAGTATTGTAAAACTAAGGTGTATCCACATAATTTAGATAATCTAATCGAAGCTAATCGAATTAATATTTATTCAAAAGCTTATAAAAATTAAAATATGTGATCAGCAGATACAAATATAAATTATTATATTTTAATAATTTGTTTATTTATCCAGTTACATCGCTATAATATCAACAGAAATTAGTGTAGGAATAAAAGTTTGTTCAGAATTTAAACTGTCATTATAAGATTATAATATTAAATTCATTTATGATATATGCCTATTTTTCTGTCATATGCATTTACTTTATTTGAAGATAGTATGCTAAAAAATAACTTGTATTGCAACATCATATTGTTACTTGCTTGTAGAAAATATGTTTGTTTTAGACATACATATACCTTCTATGAGCTAAAACTCACTACGATATTTATGTGCCTTGTATAGATATACTAATGTTCTTGTGATTTTTCCAAACATAAAATATACGTAACCTAAGCATACGAATTCTTGTGCCCGTCATAAATTTCTATCAGTGCGCTGTTATTTTCTTCGCGCGCGCAAGCTTACTGTCAAATTATCATTGTTTCAGTTTACTGTAAAATTAAACATAATTTATTGTGATAAGTAGCATCAATAATAGAATTCGTATTAAAATGGTCTAAGAAAAAATTACACTTTCATAAAGAAGCCAAGTGCAATGATAAAACATAAAGTTATGAAAAACAATTTTTATTCAGTAAATTTGAAGTATCTGTCGTTACCGCACTAATATCATTCAACAAATACTTCCATATTTCTTATGATTCGGGAACCACCCAAAATGTGATATATGTAAAAAATCGTGACAACTTCCACTCACAAAAGTTGTGAGGAAATAAATGTTACGGATCACAAGAGTCTAGAGTATACCAATAAAGTAGTTTTCACTGCAATGCCGTATGTCGATAAAACTGAGATGGTAATCAAATAAGTAATGACCCTTGGCAACAACATGATAAAGATGGACAATTTACGTTATGTTAGATCAAATTATATTCAATTTTCAAATAACATTTTGTACCTTATTGTGGCATTTTGTTGCGTCGCGATCAAAGATCCTCTATGTTGGTACTGCATAGAAGGTGCTGTAGTAGGTGGCGAAGGATCCGGCGATAAGCCGTTTTCAATTGCAGCTTGACCACTTGAGCTCGAGTGCGGCAGATAGGTGTTGTTGACCCGCGAATCTCGATTAACTCGCGACATTTGCGGTGCCGAGCTGCCCTGCTGGACGTCTGAATGTGGAATGTTGGGATGTGACGTTGGATTGACAGCCGAATGAATGTTGTTCACTACTTGCAACATATTTCTTTGGTCACAAGAAGTTTTTGGTTTCATTTCTTTTTTCAGTATTAACGCTATTATTTATTTGACTGAATATTTGAAATTGATACTGTTGGTGCTCCACCTGTATAAAATATTTTTCGGTGCACTCTTTGCTGACTATTTTCACCCGTGTCCAACATTTTGGATACACTGTATACATATAAGGCAAGGACTTCGAGATAATTTTGCTTTTTAATTAATTTAATCAATTTAACATAACATACGTTAAAATTTACATTATAGACGAAATTAAATTCACATAGTTGATGCGCGTCTCATACATTGACATAATTAGATCAATTTCCGAAATAAAATTAAAAAAATTTATTTTAAACAAAATTATATAGTCATATGAACCATTCAGTTTTAATTATTAATAATAATTAGGACAATAAATAAATCATTATTAAATACATAGAAATAAATGGTAATTATCTGTTTGACCACCCCCCTCCATATTATACTTTTTTTTTAAATCGATGTATTTTTTGCGCTGATTACGAATCCGCAAAAATTGAAGCGCGGAACCGGACCGTTCAAAAGTTATTGGCCATAATTAGGTAAAAATGGCACTTTTTCACAAATATCTTTCCCTATGTAAGATATATCAAAATTCTGCTCAGGCTATCGTATTCAGCAGAAAAAAATACACCGAAAACATGTACAACAACATTTGGAAATCGAGGGATTGTGACCTTGCAGACGATTTTAATAGCCCTTCGGAGTGCGTCGGGGTTCATTTGGGAGTGCACATTTTCTCCCATAACTCGCAAAATATCAACTTTAGAGATATGCTCCAAAGGACCAAAATTACTTCCAACGATGTCCTCGACCTGTGTCGTTAGTTTCGTTAGATTTTAAAGAAATAGATTTACCCAATTTTTTCAACTTTTAAGGGTTATGACCCCGACATTTATTTTATTAAAATCTAACTATTGTATGTTAAAAGTATATGACACTACCTCTTATTGTATCGCTAAAAAGTTAAGTTTTCACTTTACAACAACTTGCTCAGTTAATAAAGGACAGATAATTCTGTTTACATAAGTGCATCCTTTATTAACTGAGCGAGTTATTGTAAAGTGAAAACGGCAAAGGTAAATTGTTACTCGTTGGCCAACTAAGAATGAACATAACCTCCTTAATAATACATATCTTTAAATATATTATAAAATAAACATTAATAATTTAAGGAAAACACAACGTACGTCAACAGTTAAACAAGTTTAGAATTTTTTAAGTTAGTGTTTACGTATTGCAACTATCCTCAGAAAGCTATCTTTTGATAATAAATTTGAACCTAACATCTAAATAATTGATGAAATCATTTCCAAAAGATAGCTTTCTGAGAAGAGTTGAAATACATAAAAACTAATTTAACAAATTCTAAACTTGTTTAACTGTTGACGTACGTTGCGTTTTTCTTAAATTAATTTTTATTTACAATATATTTAAAGATATGTACTATTAAGGGGGTTATGTTCATTCTGAGTTAGCCAACGAGTGACATTTCACTTTAATATGATATTTCATGGATTTTTTAATTGTAATTTGTTTAAAAATTTACTACATTTATAGTTAGTTTACAAAAAATTTATTTCTCAATATTAAAGATTACATAATGAATATGTACATTATGTACATTTATAATTTGATTTTAGATGTTCAAAGTACTGATATTGCTTCTTAAATAAAAGAAAAAATAAAATGGATTATTTTGCATTGTTTCTGAATTCCAAGCTCTCGTGACACAAAATAAAATATAAAAACAGCGCGTGACGTCCTTTGTTTGTAAATAAGCTCCACTTGTTTTCTCAAATGAATTAATTTCTCAGGTAAATATAAAATGGAATACTTATTATTTTATATTTTTAATTGATAATGAAGAAATTTTGTCTCAATCTGCAACTTATTTTCAATCTAGGTTTTGAAATAAATTATTCCGAAATTAAAACATTTCCTTTGTGAATGTTGAATTCATTAATATTATTATAAGAAATAATAATCTACTTCTTCCTTATTTTACTTTTTATTTTATTATCGTCACTACCTTGGTGTGTCGTAGGGGGCGACGTTAGAGGAATAGCTAACCTCGCATTTACTGCGAGAAGATGATCCCTTCTTTGAACCAGGTTATTGACACGTTCTTCTAATGTTACATTCTCAGCTTTCAACTGATGAAGGCATGACAGTAACGATGCAACTAGAAGAAAAGATAATTTAATTACAACATTTTCGCTTTTATTAAAAAATTTAAAAAACTTAAAAAATATCCATACTTTTACCTCAATGCAAATGTTAATGAAATACAGATTTTGCAAAATACTCTATAAATTAAAATCTTTGAAATAATCTTCATAAATTAAAGTTTAAATTTAATAGAACATCATTACCGATGTTTTGCAACATTGATTACTCAGGTGAATTTATTTTCTTTATTTTATGTACACCCAGCGTCTGTGAATCGTCCAATAACTAGATGACATTTGAACTCGTATACTTACATTACATTACAGAAGGTAACGTTCAAATGTCATCTAGTTATTGGACAATTCACAAACGCTGGGTGTACGAACAACTTTCTGTTGATTTTCTGTAACTATACGGACATAAAAAAATAGATTACTCTACTGAAAACTTCAGTAGTTATACCTAAGATGAACACAGCGAACACTGTTCAACATTTCATGATTTGTTACCGCAGCTGTTTATGCTGACCTTTACTTGTAGCATTCAAAAATTCCTATAATGAATATAGTTCATAGTCGTGTAGAACGTTGAAATACCTATTACAGTAGGTTGAATTCTAACCTCCTGTAATTAATATGTCAATATTACGTACACTTATGTTTTGTCTGACTTGATTATTGTGTCTCAAAATTATTTATATATTAATATATTTTATACTTAAAATGAAACATTGCATTGTAAAAATAAACTAAATTGTATTTTTTTTTTCATTTTAATACAATTTTTTTAAAATAGATTAAGATAATATAATAATTATGTATTTATTGTAACTTATAGCTGAATATATAAGAATGATAGATTATTTGAAATGAGATAAACTTAATCGATATAATCAGCTATGTTTATGGTTTTACTTATATGATTCTTATATGATTACTTATACGATTATATGGTTGTACTTATATGGAAAAATATATCTGCAAACATTCTTTATATTTTTTATTTATATATTTTATATTATTTGTGTGATAAACCTGCAGACATTAGCTCCTCTCGAGGTTCTTATTTCAGCTGGACTTTGTAAGGCCTGTTGTTAAAATGTTCAGCGATTTCTATCGATGCTTGAGAACGATAACGTTACTGAATAAAGTTCAGCTATCTTTACTATATTTTTCTCTCCGTACACTATGAATACACACATCATTGTCCGTACTCAATTAAACACTGTTTGGTCTCATTACAAACGCTTAGCTAATAACATTTTTTAATGTATTATTTTAGATTTCTTATTTTTGTATAGTAATATATGTTAACATTTACTTAACAATTTTTTAATCAATTATAAAATGTTGCAGGGCAATGCATGTGGATCATTATTTATTCGCTCTTTGTCGACTACCTGTTACTGCACTGCGAAAAAAAGCTGCCTAACAAATTCTGAATTTAAAACTAGTGAGTCTCCAGTTTACGAAGTGATTTATTTAATTATTGCGCGTAATAGCGCATATATTCTTCATTTCTTTTACAAAAGATTTCAGTTTCCTGTAACGATCTGACCTTTATTACATTAACTATTGCAACAATATGCCAATTGCTTTCTTTTGTAAACTTTTACTTTATGTGAAAAAGCATTATATAGGGTAATCGGTACAATCCGTACGCTTTGGTAGGTAAATGAGTTTATCTAGCAATTTTTAACTAATTTAGTAAGAATTTGTTCTATTTTCAGAAGAACATACACTGAGAAAAATATGATAGAGTAAAGAACGATTTGTGTTAGTAAAGCGAATGCATAAGGCATTGCTTTTAACACCTATGCCGTCCCTGATAGAATGCTTTTATTTTCAACTGCCGTATATTTGGAGCCTTTTGTTGCGAAGGTGAAGCAGTGCAGCAATTGTTTCAGGTTTGGTCATATCAATAAATTTTGCAAGGACAAAAATTTTTATTGCAACCGCTGTGGGGAGAAGGATCATACGGAGACTGAATGCGAAAGAGAAAACAATTGTATAAATTGTACCAGAAACAAAAGAGACGAGGCTCACACGAAGCTAAATCTTTTAAATGTTCCATCTTTCAACGACAAAAAAATATTAAAAAGGTAATGGCTCATCATAATTTGAGTTATAATGACGCTATTCAACTTTTGCAAAAAACAGGTGGAACCCCCCCACTTAAACAACCAACAAATTACGCAAATGCGTTAAAAATTAACTTTCAAACTCTTGTTAAAAGTGAAATTGAAAGAAAAAAATTTAAAAATGCTAAAAAAAGAAAGGTACCAACGAAAAAAAATATTATAGTAAACAATGATGGTACATCTGATGAATTTGTGACTAATAATGGTGATGCCAAAACCATTGATGACCCTGAGACTATATTGGACATTTATGAGGGCAGAGAACCAGTTGTTAAATCTCTTGCAGATAATAATAGTAAAATAATTTATGACAACAGAGATTTTGACATATTTATGGAACAATTTGCGTCCCATTTTAATTTAAATTCTAACTCGAATGATTTCACTAAAATGATATTATCCTTATGTTTAGATAGACTGAATAGATTGAAAGATAATTCAAATATAGAATCTTGGAACTACGTAATCAAACAACAAATTTAACAATTATGTTTACGTTAACTTCAAGCTCCAATGATGATGCGAATAAAATAAAAATTGGACATTGGAATTGTAGATCTATTCACAACGAGCAGATCCAGATCCCACATCTATTGAATCATCAAGATTTAGACATTTTGGGATTAAATGAAACATTTTTGAGAATGAGATTGGAATGCTAAAGCCAAACTATGGCAAGCAGATGCTTCATACAACCAAGAAGGAAATTTTATAGAAAATTGCTTGTTGAGATCCAATTTCGTATGTCTGAATGATAGTTCTAAAAATACATGATCATCAGCGGATGGCGCTAGGAAGAGTGCCATAGACGTTACTGTGGCCTCTTCCAATCTTGCACTTGATTGCGCATGGAACGTGTTAGATTACAATTATGATAGTGATCACTTTCCCATAATCTTAATCGTTAACGAAAATAGAGACCCCAATCTATTAGTTAAAAATAAATTTAACATTAAAAAAGTGAACTGGTATACATTTCAGAATAAATGTTTGGAAATTAGTAATTCAATTAGAGATGAGGAATTAGTTGATGCCTCTAATACACGTCCGTAAACCTAGCAACGCCACCAAAAGCAAATTAAAAAAGAAGTATGCTATAATTTTCTACTAATTTTGTACTAATTTCGTGCGCCAAAAAAAAATTTTGTACTCGATTACAAAGGGGGGGGGGGGGGA
>JABFPN010001905.1:0-25481 GCA_022817305.1 Leptoteleia sp. ZL-2020 | reverse complement strand
AGCACATTTTCTCAATCTGGGAGATTATTTAACAATGATGTAACTGAATTTTTATCATTAGTTTCAAGCAAATTTAGGGACCGCGTTTTTTAGGTGTTAAAAAAACGCGGTCCCTAAATTCGCTTAAGATTGATTTAAAAATTCAGACTTTTTAATTGAATACAATTTTCCCATGTCTAAAAAATATGCTGAATCAATTGCAAGCATCAAATCAGCATTTACAGAATAATAATTACAAAAACACTAACTCCGTAGCAGCAGACTTACTGCATTACCTTAAAAGTGAAATATTTAGACATATTGAATCATCCAAATGCGAAGACAACTACCGTCCAAAAACGGATTTGGTGATGCGGATTTAAAATAGTTATTGTCACCACATTTGGATGATTCAATATGTATTGATATGTCGTCTTTACCATTGTTAATAGGGATACAATTAAATATTAATGTTTCTTATAAAAAAATTATGATAAAAAATGTTAATTTAAGGGAATAGAGGTTTAATTATTAGATTTTATAACTTAGATAAATTGCTTTTTTTAAGAAATGTGATCTGAAAATACTGCATTAGATGAAGTTACCTAATAGGTTCCAATCATGAAATGTTAACATATATATTTTTACATTCAATATTTAAAGAACCGTTATGTAACATGTATTACAAAAATAATAGTAATAATAAGAATAATAATAGTAATAAGCGATTAGATGGAGTAATGTTTGTTAATGATTGAAAACAAGCTAGTTACATTTCGGATACCAAGATAATTCTTCGGCACGCCAATGTAAATAATATGAAATGCAAATCTGACGTTCAAAAATAATGCAATTCAAGGTCCTGCACTTAAAATACACTAAGTTTATTATTAATGCTTCAGTTCATTGATATTTTACCCGAAATAATACTTCTTCATTGTTATGAGTAATGATTTGAAAAAGTGGTAATTTTTATAACTGCGTATACTTCCTGATATAAACATATATAGAATCTGCTATTGTTAATTAATGTCATATTTTGTTTGACGATCTGTTTGCACATCTTTATATACAAAAAAAACAACGTTGTGACGCATCTTTTAAGTAAACTTATTATTTTTAGGATACAAGTGTAAGAAAAAAATTTGTGAATGTATTCATTAATGAAATTACTCTTTCCATTCTAAATGTAGAACTTTTGTTGCTTTATAATTATAAATGAATGTGTTAAATTAAATTTTACTACAGGATAGAGTAAACTACAAGATAAAGTAATACTGAGATAATAAAAACAAATGTATTTTTTTTATCATAATATTGTTTTCAAATAATGTAACTGGACGTGGCTTTTTATGAGGTATGCTCGACAAAAAATGAAGAAAGTTTTATACTTTTATTATCAGATTAATTATGATAGCTACATTACTTCAATTCGGGTTAATTTTCACTGAATTTATTAATTAACTTCTTTTATTTTTCAGTAAGATGGTATAAAAACACTTTTTTCTATGCGTCCCATTGAAATTAAAAACCCACCATTTTGAATACTAAGGAGTCTGACCAGCTTAGCATCCAAACTTTCTAATAAAGAATTTTTCATGTTTTTATAAAATAAAGTTTTAACTAATATAAAAAGTAAAAAAGAATAGAAAAAAAATAATAATGTACATTTATTTAATAATTATTATTGGAATGTAAAATTAGAGTTCATAATTTTTTTACAGTAATAAAAAAAAGCAAAGTTACATATTCTTTATATTTATTATTATTATTATTATTAAGATCATAAAAACTTAGTTTATAATTTCAACTGTATATGTTAAATAACAGCTTTCTTTTTCATTTCAAAATATACTTTTTGCAGGAATAATTATGGCCCAGTTTCTTAATTCTGAATTTTAATTAAGACTAATGCAAATTTTAAATTGAATTGTAAAACCTAAATAATGTGGATTTATTTTCAATATATTTATGAAATGTTCATTAATTTTTTTTTACGACATATATACTTTACATTTACAAATTATGCAAAAATCTACTTAAATACCAGATATTTTAATTTCTATATAATGATTTTAAATTCATTTATTTTGTTTACATTAATAACAACATTGACAAAAAATTATGCAGGAATTTTTAATGTCGAAATAAGGATTACATTACAGAAACGACGGAAAATATGGTGTCAAAAGTAATAAAATCAATTCAAAATACATGAATCATAGATATCGCAAGAAATCATAAATAAAAAAAAATTATTTAACATAATACAAACATTGTAAAGATTATTCGTTTTAAATGTACTTTTGGTATGTGCTTCAGGGTTTCAACTTGTTAAAAATTTGAAACATCATAGAAAAATATGTAGATAACCGTTACCAAAAGACATTACGGTACTTTGCATTACTCAATTAATTTCATAAAAAAATCATATAAATGTTTTGTTCGAAGTGTTGGATAATTCGTTAGAACAAAAAATCACTATTGCACTGCAACTTTTTTGAATCGTCAAATATGGATATGTAATTTCATATTAACTATGCATAATTGTTTACGACTGAAATGAAATAAAAAAACTTAAATACCTTTGTAAAAGGATTGTGAAACTCGAATATAGATTGTTATTTATTAGTTCTTCATTGTGATATATATAACTTAGGTAAAAAATAAAACAACTCTTCCCCTTATTGTTGTAGTGATACATCGATTTCTACAATTTCGATACAACGTGATACGGTGCTAAGTTCAGTGAAGTGGTGAGAAGGAAGTGAACTTCCAAAATGGCCAATTTAATGTTATCGAAAATTGGTATATAATTTTATTTGAAGAACAATATATTGTTGTTGAAAGTTGACACACAAAATTGTCCTGTATTTTTGAATTAATTAAGAATGATGCATGATACCCATGTGTTTTAGTATTTTTCATTATTACAAACATAACCTAAATCGTGATTGATAATTGAAGCGCATTAAATTTATATAACTAAATATAATAATGTTAATTGCGCACAATGTTCTCTTTATGTATATATGCAAAAATAATGTCGTAGATTCCGTAACATAAATGTATTGTTATTAATTATGTGTACCTGTAAAAATTGGGTTTACTTTACTGATAATGTACTACTCTATTATGTTTGATATTTGACATTTTTTTGACGCCTTCTCAAAAAAAAAGTATATTAAATTTAAATAATCTATTCATCATAATTAAATTTTTTCAATACCTCCATTATTTGTTCTTAATTTTTAATATTTTCATTAATCAAGTATGTATGAATAACATTTTACAAGAATCTCATTATATAATGGACATTTCAAATGTTTTGAAATAATGATATTTGAGTGACATTATTTACTTACATTTTTATAAAAACAATGCCTTCCAAATGACATTTCATTTTTTTATCGTCCCTAATACTTACAAGTGAAATAGAATATAATGTTAATTGAATTGATATGTTTGTTGTAAATTAAATTATTCAAATTTTATTACATTCTACACATATTTTATAAAGCAATACTTATATAAATTAATGATTGCGAAGAATTATGCAAAATTATTTATTTCCTAATGAATTCTTATTATATGTTTAATTATAAGATCAATTTATACACTTGATCTAACTAGATATAAATAATTAAGAAATTTGCCAGAATATATACACAACATAATTTTCATAATTTTAGGGTATTGATTTTGTAATATTGAACAAATTCTATTGTTTTAACATATATGAATTAAATTTCTATTATCTCTAGGTCAAGGAGCAATTAGAAATCTTGCAAAAATCTCTCAACAACCCCTTCGAACAAAATATTATTGTGTCACATTAAAGGAAGTATCAGAATGGAAAGATATTCCAGATCATGCTATGAATCAAATGTTTTTATTGGAAATTTTCCGTGGTATGGGAATTACACTTGCTCATTACTTCAGAGAACCTGCAACTATAAACTATCCTTTTGAAAAAGGTCCTCTTAGTCCAAGGTTTAGAGGAGAACATGCTTTAAGAAGGTGATTTTATATAAAATAAATATTTTAATTCACAGAAGTATTTTCATATTTGCAGAAAGCTGAACTTGAATACATTAAAAAGCTCAAAAAATTGTGGAAAATAAATACAAAGATAATTTATTTTCTTTATTTAATTTAAAAAATGATTTTATAAATAAAGAAACCAAAATTTCTATAAGAAAAAGCATATGTGCTATATATATATTTATAAATACAGTTATTATATATAAAAATAAATATAAATTATAAAGTAATTTATACTTTTTGGTAGTAAATATTTTTGTTAATTTAATATTGATACTTATAATTCTATCATTGAATATGTTATGGAATTCACATAATTTTCTGATTGCATTGAGCAATATTGTATAAAAATATATTTACTTGTGTTAATTATAAATAAAAATGAAAATTGTTTAAAGATATCCTTCTGGAGAAGAAAGATGTATTGCATGTAAACTATGTGAAGCCATATGCCCAGCACAGGCAATTACCATAGAAGCCGAAGAAAGAGCTGATGGATCCAGACGAACCACCAGATATGATATAGATATGACCAAATGTATTTATTGTGGGTTCTGTCAAGAAGCTTGTCCAGTAGATGCCATAGTCGAGGTTTGTAAAACTTATAATTTCTTAAAATAGGATATTTTGTTTGAAATATTAAATATAGACAATTAAAAGTTATTTTATCTAATTATATTTTTTGTTTTGGATTGTTGGACAACAAATTTTAACTTATTTGAATATTTGTTAACATATTTGTAAACTTATTTGTAAACTTATTTGAATATTTGTAAACATAAAATATGTATATATATATATACATTTCTCAAAATATACATTTCATGAACCTAGATTATTAAATCAATTTGATGTTAAATTAACAATATGATGAAATGTTTATAACAAAAACAAAACAAAAATTACAATGTTATATCATACTTTTTATAGGGGCCCAACTTTGAATTCTCGACCGAAACTCACGAAGAGTTGTTGTACAACAAAGAAAAATTGTTAAATAACGGAGATAAATGGGAATCTGAAATAGCAGTAAATATACACGCAGATCATCTATACCGTTAATGCAAATAGTTTGTTAATAGAATGTAACATTTAATAAATTATCATTTCAATAATTAATATAATTTTAGTTATTTAAAAAAATATGTACAAATACTGTATATCTTAAAATATTAGTAAATGAAGTAAAAAAAACCCCATTTTTAGAAAATTTATATTTAGTTTTTAATAAATACGTGAATAATTATTTACGAATAATTACGAATAGAAATTATACATTAATCATTAGTATTTTATCTTTTCGTTTTTTCATATTATTCAGTTTTTTTTTAATTTTTTAACAAAAGGTCTATTTTGGATGAAAAAATTGATAAAACACTTTTTAAGTAAAGATATAAACATTTATTTCAACACTTTAACTTACATTCAACTATTACGAACTTATTTATTACATTCAAAAACTAATTTAGCAAATGCATGATTATTTTGAATTTGTTTGAAAATAGTTAATTTAATTATAAAAAATAAATGGAAAAGCCTCAGGCAATAACTTGTTATAAGGTAAATTTCAGAATAAAATATAACATATTCTTTAAGCTTTACCTATTTGGGCAAGCTCTCTAATTTTTTCAAGCAAATGATTATTGTAAGTTTTGAAATTTATTTGATTAACTCCAACAACAGTGGTTTTCAGCTTTGTTTCGTCCTAAAATTATATAAAATTTTGATTAATAAATACATATTTAAATAAAAAATTTAAATTACATGTAAAATCATCAAGATAATATAGACTTACACTAAAATTCTCAAGTCGAACTCGAAGTTTGAAAAGGTATGACTTTAATGCAGCTTCACTAATTTTCTCTAAAAACATACCGTTATCAGTTTCTTTCATTTCACCAAGTTCTTGCGCATTTCCTCCTATTATTATTTCTGCTTCATCATTAAATGCGGTGACCCACTCGTTTCCACTCCAATCTGACAGATTCATCTTAAAATAAAAATATCGATAAATTAATAAAATATTTACGTAAGTTCTTATTTTCAAAAATTGTAATACTCACTCGTCCTAAAAGACGGTATTTAAAGTTTGGATATTCACGATCACATTTTTCACACCTGTACATATCATTAGATTGATCAATAACCTACAACAAAAATATAAAGTTAGTATTGCAATTTATATTGTTGAGAGAACGGTAAACATATATATGTTTTAATTTTAAATCCTTACTTTCTTTTTGCAACTCTCAGTTGGACATGATTTATATAAACAGTTTTCACCTTTGATGAAATTAATGATTGCTTTTACTACATATGTATTAGGTTGGTTACTCTGTCCATAACGCAAATCTTTAGCTTCTTGGAAATACAGCAAGGGTCCATTAGCACCAGACCCACCAGATGTTTTAGATATATTCATAATATCTTCATTTTCTCCAATGGTACTGTACCAACCACGAAGTCTGTAAGAATATGTACATGAAAATAACTGATAAAACTTATTATATTAGGCATACACTTGAAATTCATTCTGAAAGTTATGCATGAAATTCCATTCAGATATATTTTATGTGTAAAACTTCGTTACACACAATTTACCTATGAGCCTCTGAAATATCAGGATCAACCTGCAAAAGTGATGACTGAAGAGTACTCAAGTTTTTTCCTCCTTGGAATTCGCTAATTCGTGCACTTTTAACAGCAATTACAGGATTATTATCACCTTTGAAATTTTCAGCTTGCTGTCCCCATAAAGTAAGACAGATCTGCACAATAATAATATTAAATAAATTAATACCTAAGAATATAATACTCTGTAATTAACTTATTTATTCAGTTCCTCACCATGCAACGGCTTTCATCAATAATATGAACATCTCTCTTTTTCAATTCCCTTCCCGTATTTCGAGCATTTAAATGCATAACATCGGTGACTGATTTTACAACACCGATAACATCTAAAAATTATCAAATAATTCATTTAGTTATTTAAAACAATGCAATTAAAAGTATATGCAATATAGTGTATAGAAGTAAATAGTGAATAATAAATTATATCGCACCAATAATTGTATTGGCAGGCTTCTGTTCTATTTCATTTATGGGTACAAAACTAAATCTAATACTGGGAATAATATTGGATTCCTCATTGCATGGGATTATTTCAGAATCATTTCCAAGGCTCATTTCATAATCGTTATTTAAATTACTGAATTGTCTGTTTGCGGGCTTTAAGAATGCTTTTGAGATGTAATAAATATGTCCAATCTAAATGAGAAAAAAATATTAATAAATTACTATGTTAGATATAAGATTCTAATATTTAACAATAATTAAAGTTATCAATTAATGACCTCTATCATGTCGTAAAACTTTTCACATTGATTTCTGAAAGCAGTGCAACGAATTTCTCCACTTTCATCGACGAGATCCATAGAAAAAAGCGTGCCTTCTCCTCTTGCATTGCTCCATGACCTTTTCTCAGATTTATTGGTGACACGAGCTTTTATAACCCATCTAAAATTAATACGTTTAAGCTTTAATATATATTTCTTTTAGCACTCATTGTATCGAGCGAAATAATATAAATTTATACCTGTTCTGGTACGGTGTTAATGCTGCAATTGGTGTGATATTAACAGAAGCACCACTGCTTAACGAACTATTAATTTGAGGCGCAGGAGCTGCAATGTAATATATCAACCTTAATAAACTGTTATTAAATATTATAATAAAATTTTATAATCTGTTTTTATTCGACTATTCCTACGTTTGTAAGTTGAAGAAGGAGTTGAATTTTTCACTGGTTCCACATCATTCGACTGATGATCCATTTTTGAATTATCATCACTTATTTGACTTCCAATTTCATCGCCAGGCACAAGGATTTCCAAACCAAGGACTACCATTACTCTCCTGTTTAATGTCATTTGTAATAAAGTATAATATGCGATTATAACTTTTTGAGCTTTGTTATAACTTTACATTAAATTCAAGTCAGTGCAAAATGTTGCAACTACATCAAATATACATTAGTTTTTTGTAACCAGTACACAAATTCATTAAAAGAAGTTTACTAAACATATTTAAAATAAAAAAAATTATAATTACCTCTGTTGACCATTATTGTTTACCATGCTGATAGCAAATCTTGTGACTTTTATGATCGAATATTCGGTCAAAAGGTTGTCATTAATATAATTGTTGAGTTGTGGCGATAACATTGCAAACGAATTAACCTCTTCTCCATCATTAATTAAAAGTCGAAACCTTTCCGAATTGGCTAATCTTTTATTACCCTAAACAATTAATTATCATAATTAATTTTAATGTACTTGACTCAATATATTATAATGTGCTAAAATATTAAAAGATTGTAAGAAAAACTTGAATTTAACAGAACATAAGCAAGCATGACTTATTTGTTATACTGTTAAAAGGCATTTATTCTGTTGATCAAATATTATTTCAATAAAATAAAAATGTTTAGCATTAAAAGATAAAAGTATGTAAAATAATTTCTTAATTTAATATATTTTAGTGAATCCAACACCTATAAAGATCATAAATCTGTACAATTTTGCAAAAAAAACAAAAGTATTTTTAATGCAGCATCAAGTTTTATATCATTGTTTTTCTTTACTCAAAAATAAGGATTAACTTTGACCCAAAATATTTTGATGTTCTCTTAATTGCATGCATATATAAAAATGCAATTTATATGATTTTAATTAAAAAGATATATTTATAAATAATTATTAATAATAAATAGGAATACTTTACCAAATACTGAAGTACAGGATTATCAATGGTTTCACCTTTCATGATACTCTATAATATAAAAGAATTAAATTTATTAAACGTTAAACGTATTGTTAGTTTAAAATAAAAAATTCTGCAGTATTTTGATAAACAAACTGCCTAAATCTAATTCTTCGCCGAATTATAAGAATTGTTAATTGGAAACAAAGAAAGAATTTGTAACGTGTACACAATCTAATATTCCAGTAAATTAAACCTGGAGACTTATTTAGTTAATTATGTAAAAATATATTATAATAAAGCTAATAAATGGAAATTATCATTAAAAAGGATAAAAATAAATAAATAAATAAATAAATAAATAAATAAAAAAAAAAACAAAATAATACTATGAATAGAACATTAAACATCAGAATTAACTTACATTCAAAGCTCCTCGAGTTAATGCGGGGGGATGCATTATTTCTTTTTATTCAATATGTTTGATCTGGACAAACAAAGACTTGATTATAAAATAATACAACGTAATGTCACGTAATTTTTGACACTGCTTAATATCAGATCAACCTTGAATAGGAACAAATTGTTGTTGTTTAACGAAACAATATACGTATTTGCACGTATTTGCGTGCAAGTATATACCTGTTGTATTAACTTTCCTCTCTTTTATGTATAACGCAGTACAATGGACGCTGTATTTTAACGAATAAAATTCCGCCACGGACTCGTGAGACATCTGGTGAGAACTGACATTTATTTTCAAATTAAATTTTTGCATTTAATAACAAATTGTGCGATCATTTAACATTGAAACAGAGACATTTTATAATTTATTACGAAAATTTAATTGAATCAGATTAATCTTACATTAGCTATGTTATTATTGACAAATATTTATATAAACTCTAATAATTTTCAAGAATATTACAATAAATTAATATATCCTACATTCTTAATGAATCAGTAAGATTAAAAGAAGAATTTAACAACGCCAGAATAACATGCCAATATGGATAGATACTTAGCAATATTTATAAATAAAATAATTAAATTTTATGTACATTTTATCAGCAGTCGATAAATACGGAAAATTTACTGACATGAATGATGGATCTTTATCATTGACAAAAATGAATCTATTTTAACACAAAGCATCATCGCTAAACTAATGTTTTTGTAAATATATTTTAATCGTAAATTTCACGTTACCCGAATATTAGCTTTTAATTCATTTTAAAAATATTTGTTTCGTATTATTATACAATACTGTTAAGCTTCAACAAATAAATGTTATTGCAATAGAATGTTACCCAACGAGTGCCGGAAAGTAAACAACAATTTTCAATGAGTGCGAGTAAAACAGACAAGTTGTCAATAATATTCTAACCTTTGTATCTTGTTTCTTACAATATTTTTAATAATCAGATAATATTACTATTAAACAAAATTCAATAATGATGAAACACAGTAGTTTTATCGCGTGTTTCGTGAAAAATAATTTACGCGCGAAAAAATAAAACGGAAAAATGAAATGTCACAAACCTTGTAAACAAATAAGCGCGCGAAACGCGTGCTAAATTGATTTTAATGAGGCGTAAATTTTATGACAATAAATAAGAATTTCAATGCGATATTATTAATTTAATTATACCTAAATTGCAATTTATAACAACTATTAAACATTAATTATAACAAACAAAATGTAACAACGACCAAAAAATTATATACAAATAATTCTTAACAATACTTTGAATAACTATAAAAATCGAAAACTTTAAGAAAAAATTAACCAATTACAAAATTTCTCTTGTAATTTATATATTTTTTTAACATTTACAATACCGTAAAACATATACAATTGAAACGCAACAAAAAAATTTAACATTTCAAATTTTATAGCAAAGAATTAACCATCATGAAAGTACGAAAGAAAATCATTTAAATGTAATAACTTTCATTGAACGCGAGAACAACGAGAAGAAAGAAAAAAAAAGTCTACGTATGTACAAAAAAAAAAAGAAAAACAAAAAGAAAGAATGAAAAAAAAAAGTACGTGGAAACGCTTGCTCGCCCGATAGTTACGTCCCTAAACCGCTCCCCCACCACCGGCGTAGCGTTCCGTACACTTAACAGATACAGAATACAGATCGAGGTGTGGCCTACGGAAAGGCAGCCATTTTCTTGACTATTTGGCGCATAAGATTTCAGGTAAATACGTTATTTAACATCAAATATTGTTGGAAAACGCCGCGGCATACCGCGACGCGAGTACCCGGGAGGGTGCGCCGCGCCGAGCTACCCCGCGAAACCGTTCGGGGCGTCGCGATTTAAAGAGGTTAAGGTGCGCCAAGCACCACGGGAGACTAATGCCATGCGTCGCAAACCCGCGTAGTTTTTTTCGCACAAATCACGCCGAGCAGTTGGTGCCCGAGGTACGTTGGTACGTGAAGTTGCGACCGATCGATCCGCCGGAGCGACCGCGGTAAGTAACAACGTTGCCCCGGGGGGGAGGGCCCACGGCCGCCGAATTGCCGCACCCTCGGGACTCGGCCTTTATCCCGGTCGATACGTCACTCGGCGTAATTCACCTCGGCCAGTGGACCGAACGGCCCGCGCGGACAAAACTCCACGGATTTCTCGTCGTTCTTTTCATCCCGCCCGACCGCATCCTCCACGGCGATCATCCGCCCTTAAAACCAGCCATGAATCATTGATACTCGATGGAGAAATTTCGAGACAAACAAGCTACTTAACAAGCCCGACCATTGAATCATCAAACGAGAAAGAGAAGAAAATAAAGCATCGGTAACAGCGAGTACCCGGAGTTTATTTCTTTTTTTTTCTTTTCGTTTTGTTTGTTTTTTTTCTCTTGCTCCAATTCATTGTGCCAAATTCACTGGAATCGACGATTGGCCACCAAAGTGTCGCATCGCTCAATTATTAATTTATCTATTTTTAATTGCCTTTGAATTGTTTAGTTTTCACTGTGCTCTCGCGATTGTTAAGATTGAACAAGTTTAATGGCAATTTGACGATCGACGACACTTTTTTTTTCCCCCTGGTGTTCAATTAAATGGGTCTCATTTGTAAGAATCAGATTGGTTATTTGTGTACGTTTGTTCTGTGGGTGTGCAGGGTTTTTAATGCTTTTAATTTATGTTGAATTGTTACAGTTGTGATTTCTTGTATTTTGAAACAATGGTTTGTTCATTTGATCGCAAATGACCCCCAGAGTCTAATAAATATTTTTCAGTATGTGTAAAGAACGTGATCTGAAGTTCAATGTTTTGGTATCACCCCCGCCAGGGTCGAGTCGTCGAATGACAATGGATATTCGCTTTGTTTGCAAGTTGGGTTCACCTTTGCCGTTGCTCTACTGTCATTTTCAATTTATCGCCGCGCGCGAAAATTGATAAGGAAGTATGACTTTGGGGTTTGATAAAGGGTGGCTCAATGTGTAGAAAATTCTTATATTGGAGTGACTTTGATTCGCGCAGAATTCAGAATGATCCGTAGTTTTGGAAGGATTTTAGGTAGGGTATTTCACCCGGGGGATATTTTACGCACCAGTGATAGTGAAGCAAATTTTTTGTGTACAAAAGGGATAAAGGTTACTTTTTTAATAGATTAGTTATGGTTAAATATTGTTGAAATTGATCACTTTTTTTTTTCTTCATAGGCAATTGTAATGTATGTAACGTGCTGAATTTTTGTATCGTTTGATGTAAATAATGACTAAGAATATTAACAACAGATGGCAGTATTTATTAATACAATTATTAGATAATTAAATAATTTTGTGATTATAAAGCAAAACGTTTTCGAGATCACTGTATCTAATTGCTTTATTTTTGGCCTACTTCCTTTTAAATGCTAACATTTAATTTTTATTTAAAGTAATAAACTAATTATACATTAATTTATATTTCTGGGCAATTCTTTATATAGTTTTTAAAAAAATTATTTTTAACATAGAAATATACAGCTGGAAAGTATATCTCATTATATATAACTGTATAATAATTTAACACATTATTATATTAATGAATTAATTACTTATATTTAATATTAAAATAAGACTGTAAATACAAAGTAATTAACCCGAATGTACCTATTTCTTGTAAATATTTTTATAAATTTTGATATGAATGTTTGGTTAATATCATTACTTTCATTTGTATATATCATACACAAATAAGTACTGATATATGACGGACATTGCTATTTGTTTTTATAAATGTCAAATTTCCTAATTTCAATACAAATTGTGTTATTAATATAAATATTGCACCAAATTAAAATATCTAAATAGCGTTAATTTTAATAACTCATTTTGACATAAATTTACATATCACTGATGCAACAATTAAGTCTTATTTTCATACAGAGACATTTTTAATGTACATATTTTAATTGAATATTAATTTTAATACTTGAAATCAAAACCATGATAATAATTGCATTTTTCCTAGTTGATCCATGGATAAAATGATGTGTAAATTTTGAAAATGATAGTTTTTGTCCAATAATACAAATGAAAAGTTAAAATAAAAATTTATTTCACTATAAATTAGTAGACTGTACTAAAATATTTACTTTTTATTTATATTACTTTTGTTAAATCAGTACGTTATGTTATATAAAATAATAAACACGACTTAAGGTGTTATAACTTGAAAAAGCAATTTAAAAGAGTGAAACTTTTGTATATATAAATCATTCGGTAAAGAATTGTAAGAGAAAAAAAGAAGTTCAGTCCATATACATGTTTACGTAAACATGGCAATATAAATTGAAAGTTAAGGGTAAAGGAAGTATACATTGTGACTCACTATTACTAAGAAAAATTAACAATTCAGAAGATAATGTAAAACTAACGTACCTCAATAAGTAATGATTCATTTCTTACACGTCCCATCCTGACGAGCAGATTTATTCTACTATTTGCTTGCGCATTATTAATGAGTATAAAGGCCATTATTTACAATGATGTTGCTTTCCCGTGGTCATTTAAGATTAGTCTTACGTTAATTGCATTTATTTGAATTAGCTTGACGATCTAACATAAGATGTCCACTTAAAACAGAGAGAAAGCAGAAAGAAAGACTTAAAGCATGGGATGCATTCTGGGCCGAAGTCCTGGTCTGGAGGATACGAGGTACCCTGGATCAGGTACGACCCAGTCCATTTCCTTTAATGCTTCAGCCTTTATCATAGGACACTTTGCAAACTACACTCAGTCAACACTACTTTATATCAGTCATGCTTCTTACACATAGCTGACAGTTGGCGTACTCTCTTAATTATCAAATGCAGTAAATATTAGTCAAAAATTAGCATTTACAAAGTATTACACATTTGTTGTTATTATTTCTTACACTACTAATATACTACTTATAATTGTTACAAGACAAATGATATAAACTCGAGTTCAATAATTGATTGCTTGGTAACCATTGGTGAATATAATAATTAATTTGTTAAATTAATTATAAATTAATCATCGTTTAATTTGTGAAATTTATTTAACAAAATTAATTATTTTGCACGTATAATTTTAAAAGTATGCGCAATGGATATTCATGAGGCTGTCTTTAAATAATATTTTTATAAATAATGTTATTGAAACTGTCAAACGTTCGGAGTTTCGGTAATATTTATTGTAAGGTACTAAAAATCTTGAGACAGTTTGGTAATGTCACTTGTGAATCCTTTTAAAATTTTAAGCATTGGTTTATAAAGTTTTGTAAGTATATTAATGGCATTTAAGCACTCTTGGAATTGATCATCACAATCATAATTTCTAACAATCTTTGTACAATGGTATAATCGTGAAATAAGTACACACAAATATATACAATACATAATTTTTCTTATTTTAAAATAATTAAAATATATATATATATAGATATAGATATATATATATATATATATATACATATACATTTAAAATAGTATATACCTTAATTTATTTTATTTAAATTTAATTTACTAAAATATTGCAAGGTATACATTAAAAAAAAAAAAATTTAAAACTAAATGCACTGTCTAAAATTAAATTAGCTATTTTTAAATACACATGAATTTACAATCGCTGTAATCAATGGTTTAAATGTGTATTTCTGTATGCGAAAAAGAACCCTCATTTTTTTGTTTGTTATACGTAAAATCAAACTGACGAATGTAAAACATCAATTTCACAGTAACACGGTAGTTGTATTAATTGAAACACTTTATATTACGATTAGGTGTCAAAGCAATTTGTCTTTTTTCAATTTCCTTTTTATTAGAATAAAAATACACCTATAAAATATCAGAGCTAAAAATAAACTTTACCTTTGTAATATCGCTTCATTAAATATAACACACTATTTTGCTCTCCATAGTAGACTTTTATGAAGTTTTCAATTCACCAGTAGTTATTTGGATGGCACAAGTTTGTCATCGCACATTAAGGCAAATATGTCATTGCTCAAGAAAGGTGATTTGTGAACATTTTTTTCTTGATATTAACTTTCCTTCAAAACTTAAACAGTGTTGTTTTCGCGTTTGTATATAGAACAGTGGTGTTTTTCTTTTTATAATTAATTGTGCTTGGGGATTATGTGACAAAGCAAGAACTTTCTATTTCGCCTATGTTGCACTTGATTTTTTTTTGTTTTTTTTTTTTTTTTTGGTGTATTGACATTTTTCATTTATGTAACTTTTGACAGTGATTTCACACCTTTCTTTAATATAGAATATGGTACAATAAGTGGTGCACTCCTTTGTTTTGTTTATTTTTTTTGTTTCAGCATGAGATATATTATTTGCCATATATTATTTCAATTCTTTGTATTGAAACAAAAAATGAAAATAAACAAGAAGCAAAAATAAGTTGCTATTTTATTTCAACTTTATTTTAAACGTATTACCAGAACAGCTCGTTTTAATTTCAATATTATAAATGATATATTTAATTAATGATGATTATATTGTTTTTATTAATTAAAAAAATTGCAAATAACATTATTGTTTCACATATAAATAAATTACATCATAGATATTGGCTATGATAAAATAATGTTTAAATATCGCGAAATTAAAATATGTATTAATATCAATTTCAAAGAATTGAAAAGCGATAAACGTCATTTAATTTTGTTTTTATTTTTTTTAAGCACCATATATGAAAGAGAGATAAGAGTTAAAATGAAAGTATGAAATGGGGCACTGTTAGTATATACTTTATTTAAATATTTGTTACGTCAGTAATAATTGGATTTTATTTTTTATTTTTTTTTCTTATACCTTTGCACCTTTATATAAATAAATACAACTATTAATGTGACAGATTCAACAGTTCCATTCATTATCTTATCATAAAAGATAACGCACATTATATTGAGCTGGAGTAGTCATCATTATTTATTTTTTATATCGTAAATTTTTAGTTTTCTAAAAGTTCACGTTTTTATTATTTGTTAATTATAAATGTGCCTGAATATTTGTGATAATTCATAGTAAGATCCATATTTGTATAAACATGGCATATTTCATCAAATTTGTATTCTATTTTAATGCTGTATTTTTATAATTAATTAATTTTTCAAACAAATTATATATGCATAATTGAAACATGTTATTTCTTTTAGTCGTGGAAAAAATGTAAAAAAAAATGTATGTATATGTTCAATGTTGATATTCATAATAATTTAAAAGATGTTTAGAATGTGGTATTGTGTACTTAATTTATGCATTTATAATCTTTTGTTGTTGTTTCATATTAAATGCAAGGATTTTTTGCATGAATTTAGAATAATTAACCCGTTGCCATAACTTTGTACTGTATTGAGAAAATAAATTTAATTTAATTGCAATCAAATTGAATTATATTGTAATATAATTTTGCCTATAGTGCAGGCATTATAATTTCGTTTAAAGTGAAATTTCCAATATAACTTTTTTATTCAATTTTTATTTCATAAAACATATAGTTTGATTTAAATTAAATTTATTTTAATACTGCATGAATTGACAATTATATATCTATACAAGAACTTTCATTGTTATATTTAGAAAACAAAATTTATGCTTTCTTTCAATCTACGAAGAAAGCTGATGTTATAATTCTAAATACAACTTATTAGTAGTTTAAATTTATTCGTTAATGTGTTCTTTGCAATTGCAAACAATAATTTTATGTTTTTATTCACAAGAATTTCAGTGACACTAAAACCAGTCTTAAGAAGATTGTACAAAATACATATATACCAACTGGATAAATTAAAAAAATCTCATTGCAAATTTAAACTTAAACTTCTATTAGTCATTTTTTCCTATAACATGATTGTTATTTTCATTTCAGACGCATCTTCTCTTTCCCTTGTTATATATCAACTCATGAACTAAAGTATGATCCATAGTCAGGACGAAATTATAATATTAGACTATTCTGATTTAAAACTAATTATTGAATGTTCTATAAAAATCATCTTCAAGTGAGAACTCTTATGTAATTCCTTCTTGCAGGAAGTTACTTGAAGTATGATAAAATTATGATAACAATTAGACTGCAGAATTTTAGGGTGTTCACTGTATAGAATCATTAGTCTTTCACCTTGGACCTGGATGAATTTCATTTTACGAATAAATTGGTATGATTTAGATACGCAATGGTCATGTGTCGATGATCACAGTGTCCTGTAAATGGGTCGAATGTAAATAGAAAAAGTTATTGCATATATTAATATTTTCATTCGTGTTTGTTCCTCGAGTTGAAAAGCAACTCAAAAGTGGGGAAATCTATTTGTCATCCAGTATGTGCACAATTTGTAGAAAAATGCAAAACTCGTGGACACCATCACCAACATAGGTGAAAATGGACGTTAAAGTACGTGGGTTGTGAAAATTGGTTTTTACTGGGCAGATGCGTATAAGAAATACCTTGGGAGGATGACAAAAACTGACTCGATCAACGATTGCTCGCATTTAATTAAATGTTAATTTTCTTTGTAGGATTCATGGCAGCCATCAGGAAGAAACTGGTCATCGTCGGCGACGGTGCCTGCGGTAAAACTTGCCTCCTCATAGTATTTAGTAAGGATCAATTCCCTGAAGTTTATGTGCCTACTGTGTTCGAAAACTATGTGGCCGATATTGAAGTTGACGGCAAAACGGTAATTATCAGACAAATAACAGTCATATAATGTTATATTTAAAGTAGCAATTAAACAAGAAAGTAGATTTATCAACTAGTTCCATTGAATCTTTTACTCCTGAAATTTTATGTTCTAAAAGTACACACCTAAGACTTAATGACTCAGCTGACACAATGTCACCAACTGAAATTCACGCGTACAAAGTCTCAGGGGTGGATGGAACTTGGTAGTCAATGAATTAACTTCACGAATTAATGTCATTAATTTGTTGAAATAACGTAAAGGTATTAAATTTTGTTTTGCATATATGAACAGGTCGAACTGGCACTGTGGGATACCGCAGGACAAGAGGATTATGACAGGTTACGTCCTTTGTCATATCCAGACACAGATGTAATTCTTATGTGCTTCTCAATTGATAGTCCTGACTCTCTCGAGAATATACCGGAGAAGTGGACACCCGAAGTAAAGCATTTCTGCCCAAACGTGCCCATTATTCTTGTTGGAAACAAAAAGGACCTCCGCAATGATCCCTGTACGATTAAGGAACTCGGGAAAATGAAACAAGAACCGGTCAAGTCCGAGGAGGGCAGAGCTATGGCTGAAAAAATAAATGCTTTCGCTTACCTCGAGTGTTCCGCTAAAAGTAAGGAGGGTGTTAGGGAAGTCTTTGAAACCGCGACTAAGGCAGCACTACAAGTGAGAGACGAATTGTTTTATTTGACATTTTAATTGCCATTATTTCATTCGAAGCGTTGACGTGTTCTAACTGTACGTGGGATTTCAGGTGAAGAAGAAGAAGAAAGGCAAATGTAGGCTGCTTTAAACTGCAATACCAAACGAGCCCTGTGCGGACGCAATGCGGGCACCAACATTTGAAATCGTGGAGCTAGCGGCACCGAAACTAGTCGTAATGCCGGCGGCACCAAACATGAACAATAACATAATATCATACGATTAATTATTTAACATAAATACAACTTCAATAAAGGCAACCATCTGTGGCAACGTCGCGAAGGCTGGCACGATGCAAGCGTATTAACCATTTTTGACCACTTGGCAGATCATAAACGTTTTTATTCCGTTTGCATTGTGCGCGCTTTGTCACGCGAGCGCCCTCGCCATCAGACGTTGCATCCTTTTTCAGTGAGTGTTTCTATCATATCACGATCTTTAGTTAATTCGATATATAAAAAAAACAAAATACAAACCAAGACACATTAAAAGCGCAGAAATCCAATAGTTACCCGAAAGAAAATATGATGAAAAAAAAAAAAAAACGATGTACGTGTACTCAATACTTGACTGTCTTATTATTTATTTTAATTATTTTCCTCGACATATTTTGCAAATTGTGCTCCATTATGCACATGCTTTTTATATGCTAAAATTTTGTTCAACAAAACGAAAAGAAAAAAGGAAAAAAAAATACATATATATTGAAATGATAAATTTATTGCCAATCAGCAAATAACACAATTATTTAGTATATCGTATTAATGATTGTTATTATTCTTAGCATTACACTATTATTACAATTTATTATTACTATTCATTATATCACTTCATTATTGCTGCTCTGTTGTCATTTGTCTCCAAGCGTTTTTAGCCCCCCTCATTTTTTTTTATTTCATAAATTTTGCCCTTAAAAATCAATTTATACATAAAAGTTATATACGAATATATGTATATATACATTCATATGTATATGTATATGTATATATAAACAGTTTTTATTTCTAATTTTTGTCATACAGACGTTGCGCAGAGAGCAAAGGGAGGTGCGTAAAAATAATGGACTATGTCTGAAAGATTAAGTGTATGATTTCAAGAGAACTTGAGAGAATAAGAGTGAATGAGAGCGAGAAAGATTGGGTGTTGGAAAGAGATGGGAAGGGGAAACAAGAAAGTGCGCATAATTTTTGTAAAAGTAATACACTGAACCAGAGCATTGCTTGTTTCACTCCATGGCAAATAATAACCAAGCCGTCATTATTTGCGACTAAACAATTCAAGTAAATTGAACAGTTATAAACAAAGCAAACTATAAATGAAGAAGAAGAAGAAAAAAAAGGAAAAGTAAGGAAAAGGAAAATGTCGGCCAACATTAATGCAAACATTTCTGGTAGAACATTGATAGGATTTACACTGTTAGATTATACTGAATATCGTTTAAGATAAATGTAATATTATTATTATTATTATTATATTATAATTATTATATTATGGAAAAAAAACACTAACATAAATTGTAAAGCGGTTACATTATATTTGTGTACTCTGAAACAAGACGTCCCGTGTGTTCAAACCAAACGTGAAAAAAAAAATAATACGGATTGCCCATTAGTTTCCAAAGTTACAATTAAATGCCCGCGTACTTCTGTGCATTGATCATTGTTTTGCGAACTTTCGACGGAAGTATACTTTTCACGGATGAAACTTTTAAAACCGGTACATTGACGAGCCAGCACAAAAGTTATTACAAAGCAAAGTATAATAACGATAAAGTTAAACGGACCAAGCACAAACCAGATTATTCCGTCACGTTTAAATTGACAAATTTTATAGAGAGGGTGTACGAATTTTTCAAGCTTGCATCTTTTTTATACATCAATAACTGTTGTACATGTGCCGATTTTCCGTTAGTAGTGAATGTACTGAAATTGTTGTGCTTCATAATATATGCCAATACTACTTGTTCTTTGGGATTTGTACAAAAAAGCCAGATAGTATTTGAATATATTTCACAAATAAGTCAAGGGTGGTATCCGAAACAATTCTTCATATTGTGACTGAAGTTTTTGACAAGCATGTCGTGGGATAGCGATTTTACTTAAGTTACGTTTACGTAATATATATATATATATATAACATTATTGATAATGAAAGGTTTCTTTTTAAAAGTCAAAGCAACATATTTTTTTATTCTTTTATCATTAAGGTTGGGCAATGTTAAAATATATCCGTTTTAAGGGAATATATATGTGAGCACACTATTTTATTAAAAACTCTTGGTATGTTAATTAAATTTAACATTAAATTTTGCCAGATTTAAGTTAATTAAATTGACTGTGTAAGAAAGTGTGATTTTCCAATGGGGCTTATACAGAAAAGGAATTTACATTTATTGATTTTACTGTGTCAATAATGAAGGAATTTATTAACTCTGTTTATTTATCGTTTCATAATTTTTTCGTTAAACATTTGGAATAAGTATTAAAGTTTATCGTAAATTATAAAGTATATTCAGAAGTTTTGTAATATTGTTGACTAAATTTTCAAGTTATTTGATTAGAAGCGAATGGACAAAATTTGTTCCATTTTTTTAATACAATTATAATATAAATTAAGAGAAATTCATATTCTCAATTTCAGTTTATATACATAAACAAGAAGTTTATGTATAATTTCAATAATTTGACTTATTCAAACTTAATCAGATGCACAGTTTTGTTTAATGAATTCTTTATTGTTGTTATTAAAATTTTACGTTCAAAGTAAATACTGAAGTATCATTATTTTGCCCAATCTTACTTTTAATCGTATCACATTTTTACTTAAAAAACAATGCGAACTGCAAAGTACTACATTTAAGATGAAACGTCACTCGTCGAAGAATTCAAATTGGCAAACTTACCGCCCAAATAAATATTAGATAAAGTAATAATTAATTTAAGAAACGTCTGTCAAAAGTTAAACGATTTAGACTTTTTTAACATGTTTTTTATGTACCACAACTTTTCTCAGAGAGTTATCTTTTGGAGCTCATTTTCGTGACCCAAAAATCTAACTGCAAAAAGGCTCTGAAAGAAGTTGTAATAAATAAAAAAACAATTTAAAAAAGTTTTAAATGCGTTTAACTTTTGACAGACTTTGCGTTTTTCTTAAATTATTCATTATTTTACAAAGTATTTACAAATATTTATTTTGGCGGCAATTTTTGCGAGTTTGAATTTCAACGAGCGACATCTCACCTTAATCAATATTTTGGTTTTTTTTTGGAAGTTATTTAATACACTTGAAGCGATAACCAACTCCAGTTGCACAATGTTTTCTTTAATAAGAAAATATATAGTGAGAAAGAGACGCAATATCAATGTTTTTTGCAATAAAAAAAAGAAAAAGAAAAATATCCCGGACGCGTGAAACGGTGCTTTCATCGAAAATTTTCAAATAGCCCGGCGCGTAAATGTTTATTAAACGACGTTTTCCATCTTCCTGATTGTACGATGTAACATATACAGTCAGGGAAATGGACCGATCGTGATTTGCGACTTTTTAATGCTTTTTACATTTGAAGCACGTTTTCTAGAATTAAACCGGCCGAATGGTTTTTTGGATTCTTCGATGCCGATACATTTTCTACGATTACTAATAACTATAACTGCTAAGTGCTAATGCTTAGGGGGAAAAAGAAATGAAATGAAAGATAAAAATAGTAACAAAAGGCAGGAAAAACATTTTTACGATTTTGGTGCAAACTGATGTTCCTCAATTGAAATAAAAGAAAAAAAGACATTGTCGAATTTTTTACGATTTTACAGTTTCCCGCAGCTATAGTTGTAATCAATTGTAAATCGTTTTAACCTGTTGGCGTGCAAGCTGTTCTATAGATATCAATATTCAATGTTTCTTCCTTTGTAAAAAAGAAAAAAAAAACAAAAAAATATATATATAAATATAAAAACCATTAATACCAGTTAAATTCCCATTGAAAAACAATTGTGCTTTGTATTTAAATTTAAAAACATGGAGCAATTTGAAATGAAATGGAAAATTCAATAATTATTTATAGGGAGAAAGAATGAGAGAAAGTAAAAATGTACTCGATAAGTTTGATAAATTTATTCGTTTAAAATCAATAAATAATGAGAGACAAAAATTATGAATGTTTCGGACTTTTTCATTGGGGACAAGCTAATTGGTTTTAATGGCCCATCATTACAAGAGGAATTCATCTTTTTATTCCTATAAAAGTTACTTTTTCTTCTGCCATTTTTATATTTTTGTGATTTCCATCCACTGCAGAAGAATTGTTAAGTTAGAAATAAATTTGTTTGAGAATAATTCATTATGATAAAATTGATTTCATCTAATTGAAATTAATTGTAAATGTACCAAGTGTCAATCTACTGAGAAGACATCGTAATTTATTGTGCAGTATTTGATCCGATTCAAATCTGGCAATTACGTCATACGTGTTCTTAAGTATGAATGGCTGTATGCGCAAAATAATGCGATTTTCATAATATTAAAATCATTCGAGTCTGAAAAAGACTGCAATAATGAATAAACCTATATATAAAAAATTACTCCAAGATTTGATGTTTATAATTTCCTACTTTGTTTTTACATTAAATTTAGTAAAAAGATGTCTTGATAAAGTTTAGAATGTTATGTAAGTTAATCTTAATTCTTTTTAAGATTTTTGAAAGTTATTTGTAAAATCTTATCTGAAATATACCATTTATAGTAAACAATTTAATAATTTACTAATATTAGGTAATAAAAATAAATAAATAATTACAATAATGGAATTTAAAGTTTCTAGTTACATTGCTAGTTTAAAACATCATATTTTTCGTTAATTAGTATCTCGAGTACTGTATATAAAATCGATTTATACTTGTAAACACGGCAAGATCTTTTCTTTAAATCACAAACCAAAATATATGTCTTTTTCCAATAAACAGGAATTTTAAAATAAAATCTAATATTTACTTTTGAAGCATTTTTATTTCATGAGCTTACTAATTAGGAACAAAAAATAGAAAGAAAATTTCACATTCCTATTGAACAATATGTAATCTTGTGTATGCAACGTATATCATTATTTTACAAATTTAATATTAAAACCGAGAGTCTGATACTAAAATATAATTTAATTAGAACTTCTGTTACAAATAACAATACCAATGATAATGATGGCAATTGCAAACTTTAATACAAATAACAACAATTTACTAAAGTACTTAAGTTGGATTTAAAGTTGAGTACTCTTTATTTTCATAAAAATTCGAAATTGGCTATTAATACAAAAGATTGAATGTATATCAATCAAAATATAAAATTATATACATAAATGACAACAATACATTTGTAAATCACTTCAATTTTATTAAATGTCAATAACTTCCTAATCCCATTCTTATAATTATGGATTGTTATAAACATTTTAATATGACTACGAATAAAGTTGTGATTAATGGTAGTCTTTTTTCCTGTATATATTTGATTTTTAATAATTATTTTGGTTCCGGTGGTTGTTGATCAGTATTTTGGTTCATTTCCCGCACTATTGTGTTTATGATTTCAGGATTGGAATTCTGAACAGACTGCACCAACCTATGGCCGCTAAAATAGTGTAATTAATACATTATTTATAACAACGGTAATAATCAAACAAACCTGATACCTGTCCTGTTTCACTTACACTTCAAAAAGTTCATTGATTCTTGAATCTTGTATACTGTCACCGCTCATATAATTTCTCATCAAGTTTTGCATCGATGGTTCATTTACCATTTGTTGGGCAATATTCACAAGAGTCGGACTGTTCATCAACGACATTATATCTATCGGAATCCCCAGACCTCTTGTACCACTTTGGGCTAATTGTTCCTCAGCTAATTGCAAATTGCTTTTATAACTTTCATTGTCTGGCTCCATTTCCAGTGCCTTTTTGTAAGCATCTCTCGCTTCCTTATGTTTATTAAGACTGGAATAAGCCAGGCCCAATCTCCCATAAGCCTTGCTGTACGACGGATCAATTTGTAAAGCGGTATGGCAATCTTGGATGGCTAATTGATGATTATCAAGTTTGCTGTACACAGCAGCTCGGTTACCGTAGTATACTGCATTACGACCATCCAATTCGATTGCTCTAAAATGTTTAATGGTTCAATATTAATTTGCCTGAAAGTTATAAATTAAGGACCCTTGTGTTTATAAGTTATATAAGGATCTTTGCCTTGTGAAATATAGTTATTATAACTTGTTTGGAGATATCAAAAAAAAAAATCTAAAATATAATTAAATTTTGCATGCTGGTATTTATATAGTATATGAGCAAAAGTAAAAGGTATAATAAAAATTATTAACACTTTAATAAGGTGATCGTATACCTGAAAAAAATTAAAACAAAAGTACTATTACTCACCTTAAAAATAAAATGTATTGGTAGTCCTGTGGGCTACCAACATATTTCACTTTGACTGTGAATAAAATATCGTACTTAACGAGGAAAAAAAGTGGTTTTAAGTTGGTAACCCTTTGCCTTTGGTTTGGGTTACCAACTTAAAACCACTTTTTTTCCTCGAGTTAAATAATATACTATTTTGTCACTCAGGAAAGGAAACGTCATTTCCCTCCCTAGGGAGTTTCGAAAAAATGGCGTTTCTTATTGCCTCATGATGAAAAATTATGTATGTACACCCAGTCCAGACGATTCGTGACCCATCTAAGTTTAATGTAAGAGAGTTTAAGTTGGTTATTCTGCTAATGAAAACAAATTTAGAAACGCAGCTTAAAGAAAAAGCTGTTGTTGTTGTTGTT
>JABFPN010001904.1:0-25484 GCA_022817305.1 Leptoteleia sp. ZL-2020 | reverse complement strand
CCCCCCCCCCCCCCCCCCCCCCGAGAAATGTCTTTTCGGGGATTTCTAGGACTCTCGCCGTTGGCGCGTAATTATTACGTTGCTCCACGCTCCCGATCGAGTGACTTTTTTAATTAACTCTCGCAGTGGGAGTTTTTTTTAACATTAATGGGTGACTTCAGGATGGATGAATAACATTAAAGGGTGAAATCTAGGTGTAAATTGGAACGCTTAATGAAGACATTATTTTTTCATTACAAATGGAGGTTTAACTTTTTTAGTTTGAACGATTAAATCGATCGAATTGGATGTATAATTTGCCAGATTGGCCGAGATATTGAATCCGAAAAATTGCAATAAATTTATTAGCGTGTGGTTTTTTTTTGTTGAGCTTACAAAAGTCATTAAAATGTTGCACGAAATAATGAATTACAATGCACGAGTGAAATATTTTTATAATTACGACGTATAGCGCAAATTCATGAAATTCATGAATTTTCGCCGTTCATTTTCGGTCGAATGCTTGACCCGCTCGAAAAAATGCGCGGAATTTTGATAAAAATTATTTTTTTTCACGACCTCCCTGCTCGCTGTGATATTGGAAAAGTTATTTAAAATTGTTATTTACGTTGCGTTTTTTTCTGGCATGCATTACATTGCGTCGTATAAGCCAATAATATTACGGAAACAGGGCAGTTTGCGAGTTAACGAAGAAAGGTTTGAATATTTTACTGGTAATTTCGTCCCAATGACCAAATATGGCCTTGCTTTGGTTCATTTTTGATTACTGATGACATTACATTTGCCATTAAGTCGATTGTTAGGTAGTACTGGTGGTGCTTGTCGGTTGCTCGATACTTGCTGGATAGTTGCTGGATAGTTGCTGGATAGTCGCTGGATAGTTGCTGGATAGTTGCTGGATAGTTGCTCATCGGTTGCTCGATAGTTGCTCGATAGTTGCTCGATAGTTGCTCGATAGTTGCTCGTCGGTTGCTTGTCGGTTGCTCGTCGGTTGCTCGTCGGTTGCTCGATAGTTGCTCGATAGTTGCTCGATAGTTGCTCGATAGTTGCTCGATAGTTGCTCGATAGTTGCTCGATAGTTGCTCGATAGTTGCTTGATAGTTGCTCGTCGGTTGCTCGTCTTCATTTTAATTTTCCTTTCTTCTATGCAGTGTAACCCCTCTCCCCTCCACTGTCAATTAGTTTCTCGCTCGGCGATTCTGAGCTCGCGTCCGTCGTTGCCTTTTTTTTTTCGCTTTTTCCCTCGATCTCTGACACACTCTCTGTGCGTTCGTTCGCCTCGCCTCGCCTCGGCTCGTCGCCGTCCAACGTCAAAGCGCTTCTCTCGCCAATGTGTCTTCCTTCCAATCTTTGTCTCTTTCCCATCTTTTCTTCCCTCCTTACGTTCTTTTCTTCTTTCTTGACTCGCCGCGGCAACTTTTGTCCCAAGACGATCGTCCTTTCTGCGTTGCCACCGTAATTCAATTATTCCGCAAACTTTGCCTGCATTTTCGCATTCATAATTGACGTAACCTTTAAACTTTACGAAAGTTAAACATTCTTTTTTCTTCCCTCACGATGTTATCTCGGTAAATATTGTTATAGTTTTAAAATGGATTATATCGAATTGTCCATCGACCTCCGAATATCAATAACTTTCACACGTTTCAAGAGACTTATAAAAGAATCCATTTTTATGTCCTTTGGACACAAACAAACAGTATTATTGTTTTTGTTTTATATTTACATCCATTCTTATGTCCTTTGGACGTAAACAAACAGAATAGTCAACCTTTCATTGTTAATCCTTGATTTTACATAGTAATTTAATAATTTATTATACAATCGTTGATTGTTTTATATAATAAAATTCTTACCGAACTGTAAACATTATGGATAAGAGAAAAGTTTACGTAAAAAAAGTGGGATAATCACTTTTTCCTGAGGAGGAAGAGGAAGGAAATGTGTCTTTATTGAAATGCAAGAAGGACCGTCGTGGAGTAAAAGTTGACGCCGGTAATTGTCTATTTAGTGTTTGCGCGCGTGAGGCGCAATATGGCAGTTAATGCGGCGGGCCAATCCGGGACCACCGTAGTGCCGTGGCAACAAAAAAAAACGTCGAGTGTTACCGGGTGCGCCCGGACAACGCGCGCTGCATCCCCGACCTTCTACGGCAGTCATAAAAGGTTTATTACAACAATCGCTGTTATTAGTTTTATTTTCACTTTTATTAGCAGTTTGCGCGTCGCGCCAAGCATACAAATGTTTCCCAACACTTTAATATCCGCTCTTACGACACTCACCTTTATAAGCGCGTTGTCTTATAATTAACGGACAAGGCGTTAGTTTAGCGAATGAAATTCCAAAATCAAAGTCGAAATCGTTTGAATTTTATGTCCCTTATTCGACCGCCTTTCCCCACAATACCAACGACACTCCTGCCGGCAACATTTCCTTTTATTTATGCTAATAAAATGGTTATTAAATTTCATTCGCTTGCATAATTAATTGCAATTTCAAATCCGATTAATTATTTGCCAAAGCTTTAATAAATGATTGTATTTAAATAAGCATAATGTGCGATGTGTTAAAAATCCGAGGGAAACAGTTATAGTTATTATTACTAAACATGTTATAGTTATAGTTTCAGCTAATAACCCTGGTGGTAATAACCAGGAATTGCATTAATATAACCAGAGTTCTAGTTAACAATACACTGAGAAAAATTCTGGTTGAATTAACCATATTATGGTTATTTTATCTAAAAATCAGGTAACTGGAACTAAAATTGTATAGTATCCACGGAAATTAACTATGCTTATAGTTAATATTACTATATTTTATTCTCAGTGTACATTAAGAATGGTAATATTAATATTTTGCCACAGTAATTATAACTATGAATTAAGTTTACTTTTACCATAGCGTTATGGTTGAAATAACTAGCTACTATACTTATTTCAACTATGCAATCAAGTATAATCTACTATAAACTATACTTACAAATACTATATAGACTCTAGTAAATATTACTAATGGCTATAGTATTCACTAAAAGTAACTATAGTACACTAATCAAGAACACTAGAATTTTCACTAAGTATAGTTGGACTGAAAGTTTTTCCGAGATAATCCGGCAGCTAAAAGTCAATAATGCAAGTGTTACAAGCGCCAAATAATGCGACGAGACAAAACAGTTAATTAAGCCGCGTTTTTTTCTCGACGATGGCAAATTTTTAAGGTCTCAAGGAGGACTTTGTAATTGAAAGTCGTTATTCATGCAATTTTACGACTTGACCCCAAGCTGAGGGGGGATGGGGAATAAGATGACACTCTTTCCTTCGAGAAAGTCGACGGAGTCTAGTTGGGAAAAATGGCGAAACAAAGGCCAGGACAATGTCGGTGCGATTGGTCGAACAAAATGCAAGTCTTTTCCCCGCTTGTTTCCGTTGCATCCGGGCCCCTCGGGCGACTAATTGACCGTCTGAGGGAACATGCGTGACCGATAGGGAATTTGTCGGAAGCGTGACGCGACCAGCGCATTTGCATTCCGGCGACACGCGGCTTCCAGAAGGTTCTCCGGGGGCTCCCGGAGGGCTCCGCGCATTTTTCGACGCCGGGGCCCACTGGGTTCATTACGCGCCAATGTTAATTGCAAGACGATTGACTTTCCTGTTGCTCTCGTGGCCCGGCTGCTTTTTAAAATATTCCACAACGGTTTCGATCAAATTGAATTTCGGCCGGGTGGGAAACCGGAGTTGGTGGTTAAAATCGACCGCTTAACGTTTATTGCGAATATAAATGTGTAATTTGCTGTGTAATTATTTGACGCGGTAATTACCTTCGGCTAACATTTTCTGTGTTAAAGTTTCTCCAACGTGGGGTGGTTATTGAAGCAAAAAAAAATTTCTGGAATCTTCGTCAACGTACGGTAAATTCATCTGGAGAAAAAGTAATCAAAAAAACTGGAAAAGATAGGATGGATTGAATCTAGATGATGTTTGGATAATCATCTGTAGAAAAGCTGGTGATAATCTGGAAAAAGTCTGGATATCATCTAGTTTTGTGATCTGGATAATGGTTGGGAAATGTCCCAGTTCCAGGGGTAATTTCAGACGAAAATATAATATAATCTGGATCAGTGTCTGGATAAAAGCTGGATATTATCCAGTATCAAGAGGAATGTTCTAGCAGAAGAGGTCTGGCATATATCTGGATATAATCTGGGAGTAATCTGGATTTTGATCTAGATTATGGCTGGATAATATTTCACTTCCAAACGTATTACTCGATGATAATTCATCTGGAATATATCTGGATATCCAACTTTTATCCAGACATTAGTCCAGGCAACCGAAAGGCTTTTCGCCTAAAATTCCATCTGGAACTGGGACATTTCCCAACCATTATCCAGATCACAAAACCAGATGATATTCAGACTTTTTCCAGATTATAACCAGCTTTTCAAAATTGTTGTTTGATACAAAATTCGAGGAATCAATATCAAATTTATCACTTTAATTTAATTAACGTTGAAAGATCAAATGATGCTTTAATTAAAATTATTTAAACCTCATTAAAGAAAGGTGTAATTTCCTACAAGAGACGCAACATTTTTGGGTCCTATAACGCAGTTAGCAGTCCAAGCTTGCCAGCGAATTCTTCGGTAATTCGATATCAGTGAACAGTGATTTGGATCACAACTGGAAAGGGATTATTTGGAACGCCTGGGGACGTTTCGCGGTAGCCTTTCAAGATTGTTCGCACGAATTGGCAAAACAAAGTGGCCATTTCCATTTTTAACGCCAGAAGCGGCCGATAACCTTGGGCCGTCGAAGGTGACGGATGGTCGGGTCTTATCTGTCGAAATTTCGCAGCTAATTGATTCGTCGGGAGTGGCGGGGAGAACCCGGTGGAGGACGGACGTCGGGTGGCAAAATGGCCGTGCCAGTGCCACCGTTTGGGCCGGTCTAATCGCGGAATTCGCTAATTGCCGCTGGCCGGCCGATTGATGTCGCCGTAAAGGAGCGATTACCGTCCCGTTCCGAGGCATTATGTGGCTCATTCCGCATTCTGATGACGCGGGACCATTGAAATGGAGTGGACGCGCCCGAAGCGGCGCATCGGGTTACCTTACGGAAACATGATTTCAATTTGAATTTGTAACGCGGCGAAAGAATCTCGGCCCTTATATGGCGGTGCGGCCGGAGTCGTCGCCGAGCCACTACTACTGCCAAGAGACTAGGAGGAGCGCTCCGACGTATCCGAGCCGAGTAGGAGCGAACGAAACACGGCCAAAGCGGGATAAGCGGGATAAAGATAGCCGCTGATAAGGTTACATCTTGATCGCGCGGACTTCTACAACCTTCAACGTACATCACCCGCGGTTTGCATACGTCTTCTCTTCCCTTTCCTTGCTTCTTACCTGATTAAAGGAGGCTCAATTTAATATTTAGCGAGGCTTAAACAAGATCGTGCCTTAAGAGGGAAATGTGGCTTGCTTGGGGATACATTGTAAAGAATGCTATGTTAAATCAAGTCAAATCGTGCTGAATCAAGTTAAATCGAGTTGAATCAAGTCAAATCGAGTTGAATCAAGTCAAATCTTTGAACTCCATTTGAGTTGAATCAAGTCAAATCGAGTTGAATCAAGTCAAATCGAGTTGAATCAACTAGTTTTCTGAGTCAAATACGTCCAACCTTATTTATAATTTGACATAACTCATTTTATTAATAAAAATAAAATATCTTTAATATTCCAACATTAAATAATATTATTTGCTGCCGACACAATGTTGAAATCCTTGCTCCGTTAAAGATCAGTTTTTTCCCCCTTCTATTTCTCTGTTTTTGCACTCGATTCTCAAGGTTGTTTCTTCGTTTTCATTATCGTTTAGCTAAATTTCATTGCGAAAGCTTTTAACGCAAAGATATTGTTATTGCCACCGACTAATCGATCCTCGAATTGCCGTTCATAATTCCGCCAATAATTTACAGTTACTCAAGATAACGCGAAAATGAGATGGATAAACAACAATTTCAACGCGAATCACAAACGTCCTAATTAGCCATGCAATTATTCATTATAAAGCGTCGGCCTTTTTTTTTTCAATCGGCAAATTTTAAACATAAATCGCGTGTTTTAACGCAGCCAGTAATCGGCATTAAATCGCGGCCTATGTAACGTCATGGGAATGTTATTTCGAACATGACAGATACTCCGGGGAGACGATAGTGGCTTTCAGCTCGAACGCCCGAGAACCATATTAATGGGACGGCGATGGAAAAAAAATGCCCTTGTAATACGATTACTGATTTAGCTTAACCGGCGTTAGCTCGGGGTTTTCGTGACTCCGCGAGATAAGCTAATCGTTGCCGAGCGTAAGCCGCTCTTTCGACTTGTTCCCGCGTTGAATTATATCTAATCCTAACCATAAGTAGCGGCAGGCCAGTGAGGCATTCGCGGAACTCAATAGCTAATCGGCCTGGCTGCTTTCCCAACCAAATTATTCCATTTTCCTCCACGTCTCGGTACCTTCTTCAATGGAAATTTTTTTTGAGATTAATTCATAAAACAATTACGCGTGGTACAATCTCTTTTTGCTTTATTCTTTGTCGTCATTCTGCAAGTTTTTTTTCTTTCTTCTTCTTTTTGATACCGTTACTACACTTGTTTTCTTAAAGTTAGTCTTCAAAGGTCAACGGGGGTCACTTTTGTCAAGTTGGAAAGAAAAAGAAAAAAAAAAAAGAAACTCGAGGGGGAAACGAAGTAGTTTTTCAAAACATAAGATTTGTTTTTGTTTTGTATTTACATCCATTCTTATGTCCTTTGGATGTAAATAGATAATATTATTGTTTTTGTTTGATTGAAATTTCATTGAAATACAAAATGGCAAACAAACGTTGTTTTTGTTTGATATTTACATCCAGTCTTCTGTCCTTTGGACGTCAACAAACAATATTATTGTTATTGTTTCGTTAATTTGACCTTATAGGTGTTTACAAACATTATTTTTTATGTGCTCAAATTTTAATAACGTTTCATTTTTCAAAGTGTTCGGTACTGCCAACAGAAGCATTCTAATTAAACAATATAATTACAAATGAAATTGAAAAAAAAAAAAAATTAAATGTCGATACACTTACGGTCTCCATTGGAATAATATTATTCTACCCTCGTACACGCAAGACATTGCGTCGAAACGGAAACTGCCTCTCATAAATAAAGGAATAGAAAAATTAATGAAATTCAACCGTGGAACCCGAAGCATTTTCCGCAATTCATTGACAATGACGCAGCAAGCGCGTGCGCCCCACGAGCACCACTTGGGCTCTGACAAATGACCTTTTCTACCTGACGAGAAAAATGACCCGAAAATTTGTCGAGCCAACGCTGTTTTAGAAACAGATTAAGCAAGGTATCCCAGTTGGAGCGTTTCTCCCACGACACTCGAACCATAGTCGACTGTTCGGGGGGCGGGGGTGGGGTGGGGGGGGGGACCCTCTCGAGGAACCCTCCCACGGGAGAAGTGCCTTTCGCTCTTCGTAATTACGAATGGCTCTTCGCTTGCGGTCGGAGATAAAATCGTAAACCGGCGACTCGCGCCCTGGGTAAACACTCGGCGCAGCTATCCTAAAAGTCACGAGGCGGCGCGCTCATTTAAATGCTCGCCTCAGGTGCGTGTCACAATGGTGCTAACTCAGAGGGTCGGGGGGGGGGGAGGGGCGGGGTAACCCTTCGACGATAATTTATGAAATATAAATTCCGCGCGAAAGCGCAACCCTTGACCAATTTCGTTTGGCCTCTCCTGAACACCCCCCCCCCTCCCACCACCTCACCGAGGTGGCTGCTCCTCGTCTCCTCGTTCGGCCAATTATTTGGCTCGTGCAAAATTTGTCTTCGCGCGCTTTGGCTTTTCTCCTCTCGTTGCTCGGCACTTGTCTTTTGTTTCACCTTGTTATGCGGTCATTAAAATGGAGATATATGTGAGGGCACGTAACAGTAACGTTAGAGTGGTCTTTAAATGGTTGCGAAATAGTTGCAACATTTACAATTATAATGGCCATTTTTGTCTAGCCAATTTGGCTGTACATTGAGAAAAAAGATGTATCAAAAATTACTATTTTTTGTATCAATTTGAGATAGGACTGAAGAACGAAACGTTTTCAAAATACAAAATGTTAACAAACTTTGTTTTTGTTTTATATTTACGTCCATTTTTATGCCCTTTGGACGTAAACAGACAATATTATTGTTTTTGTTTCAATAATTTGACCTTCGAAATGTTTGCAAACATTATTTTTGTATATAGACAATATTAAAAACGTTTCATTCTTCAGTTCCATCAATTTGAGGATATGTTGGAAAAGTAATTGTTTCTACTGTTAATAATGGTAAAATTTAAAAGTGACGTAGTAAATTAGTACTCTATTAATTACAATCAATTAGAGTCGAGTTGAAAGAAATGCTTTAAAGTTTCGTGTATTGGCAGGCAAAGGAATAAGTCAAATTTTCCATAATAAGAAGGAATCGAACCACGGGGGACAATTTATGAACATACTTGTGGTGAAATATGATAGAAATATTGAAAACAAAGTGTTTATTCCAATGAATTTATAGGTACCTTCATAAATTGTCTTCTGACGATTGTCTCGAGTCATTCATTTTTTCAGCATTTTTCATTTGGCATACAAAGCTAAGGGAACTTGGGTGGCAATTTTAAACAATTATTTTTTCTCATTCGGATTTGAAAAGATGGAAAACTAGGTTAGAGAATTGTGAATAAGGTGGGAGGAGGAGGATAAAATATTCCACTCTTGTGGAAAAGAACTGTCAAGTTTATTTATACGAGCAAAGATCGAATATTTTATTTCTTAGTTGCGTAAATAATTGACTAAATATAAATAAAAGTCAACAAATAATATCTATTAATGGAGTCATTTTTGCCTTTATTCTGATGTACTAAAATGTTTGTTAAAATATAATTTAAATATATTATTTAAAATTTAAAATATCAGACAGTTTGACAGTGTATTACCTAATACAGTTCCTCGGGTACCATAAATATAGGCACTTTTTGCGATGGAGTATAATGAGAATTTAAAATTGCCGTTATATTTAAAAATCATGCGGCTTTCAAAATACAGCCGGTCGGTCGTTTCGATCTCGCGTCAAGCGAACTTTCAATTCCCATAATAATCTCGACACTCGATACCCACAATTAAATGACACAAATTTGAATATAAATATGATCGGCTTTATTTTTTACAAAGAATAATAATTCTGTCAGGTCGTATCAAGACATTACCTATCTATTATATCCGACAACGACGTTTGAAGGATTATAAAGCGAGGCCTCGTACGCTTTGGGTAATTTAAAGCATGCGTCGAGAGAAAGCGGCGCAATCACGCGCGGTAAAAGTTACTTATGATCCTGCCAATTTTGTACGCCCCGTATTACATGACTTGAAATTTGCACATTTTCAAAGTTGCACATCGCGGGGGAGGATCGCGATATAATACTCAATTATCCAATTGCCAAACTCACGCCTGTATCTTTTTTCCTTTCCTTTTTCTCCTATTCTTCGTCTTCTTCTTCTTTTTCATTATCTTCTTAATCTTCCTCATCTTAATCTTTTTCATCTTCTTCTTAATCATCCTCATCTTAATCTTCTTCATCTTCTTCTTAATCATCCTAATCTTAATCTTCCTCATGTTCTTCTTAATCATCCTCATCTTAATCTTCCTCATCTTCTTTTTAATCATCCTCATCCTCTTCTTAATCATCCTCATCTTCTTCTTAATTATCCTCATCTTCTTCTTAATTATCCTCATCTTAATCTTCTTTATTTTCTTCTTCTACTTTGTCTTCGTCTTCTTTTTCTTCTTCAACTTCATCTTCTTCTTAATCTTCCTCATTTTCTCCTTAATTATCCTCATCTTAATCTTCTTTATTTTCTTCTTCTACTTCGTCTTCATCTTCTTCTTCTTTCCATCGAATTCAAATTTGAAAATTCCCTCGTAGGAAACAAAAGGCTTTATGAATATGCTACTAAAAATCAGGATCGTTCAGGCGTTCGTATCTGAAGAATTTTTACTGCAGATTTATAACTCAATTCGGCAAGCAACGCTGGTCGGCACGCCCCCCAATGACTAAGTATTAATAAAAGAAGCCTCGCACAATTGCCAATTACTCGCTACATCCTGTAAATAGCCACGATACAATCAATCCCTGCGTACAATTCATTATCAAACTGTAATTAAATCGGCCTGTATATTAATAGTTGTGAATCGATGTAAAAAGTTCCCTTTTCAGGGGTAGCCCACATTCGCGTCGAGAATAGTAATTGAATTTTCAATATCCGGTTGAGCTATCCGTTTCTGGTCTGCCTGCAAACTGCAGTTGAAATTTTTGTTACATTTTAAAGATCAATCTATATTATGCTTTCATTTTAAGGAACCAATAAAAATGTTCTCCGATATGGGGAAGGGAAAGTTTCGCATGATAAATGTGTGATTTTACAATTGGCGTTATAATTTTTCATTATTATTTTAGTTTGAAAATTAATTAAGTAAAGAATAGTACAGACCAAAGGAAAATAATACTAGAAAAAGAATAGAAATTGCCTAATTTTTATATTTATGTAGAAACCTATTATTGTCAAACTAAATTAGTAAATATTACAATTTATATTTTAGTAATAACCTATATTTAATTATATTTATTAAATAAAGTTAAGAAAGTTTATTTAATCTTCCATTTTTTAATGCAAAAGATTTCTTTTTCTCAGTGTTAAATGTCAAATTACGTAGGTAGACGTAACCTGTTATTTTACGTCCTTGTAATTTATTATCAGACTTACACCCTGATAAATAGACTTTTAAATAATTCTATGCTTTAAATACGAATATCCATTCGGTTTCTAATATTCTAACATTACTTTTATGTTTCTTTTGTTGCAGGTAAATCAGCATCAGCGATCAATACGAGGCAGCTTTTGCATGAAACACTAAACAGTAGGTCGCATACGTTATTACGCCGAGTCTTGCTTTCAACGCAGGTTACCTGATCTGCAGAAAAGGCAAATGATGACCATTTTCGTACGTTCTCAAATTTAAAAAAGAAAACTATCAAGCAGTCACTGTACACTGAGTAAAAAGTAATAGTAAAAGTCAACTCCTTTATTATTATTATTTTTAATTTTTGATATTAAAAGTACTAAAATTGATAACCATAAAAGTAACTTTAAGTATTCTCCTACCGAAAGGTACCGTGTAAATTTTAAACAATACTGTTATTTAGAGTAAGAAAATATATTAACTTTCTCACTTTCTCCTTAAAATTAGTATCAAAAATACTAATTTATGATGAACGCCTTTTTACTCAGTGTACTTGACATTTCTTTTTTACTTTTTGCGAATTAATATGAAAATTGACATTACGAGGATTTGATTAATTTGCTCCTTGCGTTTGAGGCAGAGTAGCAATAACACTTGTCGAGGGCTTTCAATCTTTGAAAGTGCCATCCTCGCTTTGCCTATTCCATCTAATTGATAGTTTATGTCGGCTAAGTTATCGCATTCGATTGAACGAGAATAACGAATTTTGGTGTTGGTTTAGCGTAGGCCCCACGTAGGATGCAACGTTGTCCAAACAACGGTCGAAATTTTTATCTAATCGACGAATGTTCTCGGTTACAAAATCAATTGACATCTCGGCCATAAATAAGGAAAAAATAAAAGTCGTCGCTGGTCTTGCGGTGGGATATTCAAATCACGTCACCCCTACCCGGCTAATCCAATTTACATATCCGCTTTCCATTAACAGGAAAACGTTGTTATTTACGATAATCATAAATTTGTCCGCGGCGGTCCGACATCATTCTGTTTTGTACGTAAAAACGCGCAGCGGCGTTTACGGGTCTTTCGATGGGAACCGACAATTTTTCTTCCCTACGGTTATTACACATTTTGTATGCGTAAATCACGCCTTTATTCCGCGTTAACGTCCGCGAGGCTGTGTATTAACCGCCGCGTAATGTCGCCGCCAAGTGAATTACAGAATGTCGCGCTCAAATAGATCGTTAATGGATATATTAAAGAATCGTCTTCTCGTTTCTATTTTGGCGAGGCCAACGATTCTCCCAATCCTGGAAAAGTGTCGACTTTTATGGGGATTTTAAACTCTTGCAAATTTCCTTAAAGCTGTCAATTTATTAGTAAAATTCAACAGCTGGATGGCAGTTGGATTTCGGATGGATTTCAGCTAGATCTTGGCTGGATATAAAGCTGGAAAAAGGATGGGTATGGTGCGAATCCAGTCTTTTAAAACGGCTGGATATCGGCTGGATATCAGTTGGATATTGGCTGGATATCAACTGGTAGAAATAAAACGATCCAACAGTTTCAAAAATAAAGTACTACACTCGTTCGCCCTATTATAACGAGCTCTTATATATGTTTCAAGCAACAGTTTTCTTGCGGATAAACTGTGATCAGCGCCACCTATTGGAGTATTGAAATAATGGCTGGCTAATCCAGCTGATTGCTACCAGCCGTTTTAAAGACTGGATTCGCGCCAAATCCATAATTTTTCCAGCTTTCTATCCAGTTTAAATCCAGCTTTGTATCTAGCTGAAATCCAGCTGAAAACAATTGTCCTTAAAATTTCAAAAGTGATTGGAAACGGAAAGTAAATTTACCTCATCAAAATCTTAAAGTCTCCTTCGCTATATAATCAAAATTCGATGATTTTCCAATAAAACATTCCCAACGTATACCGAGCATGTATATCTCGGGCGCCTCTGCCTTACCGTTACGAAGTATCGAGCGCGTAGACGCCGACGCGCGGGACTTTTCGGGTGATAAAAAAATTCCCGAAAAAAAAGAAAAAAAAGGTATCCCGAGTTGGCGCGGAGCGCAGTCCATCACAATCATGTAAATCGTCCGGGGAGTGTGATAAGGAAACGGATAAAGGAGTCCCCCCGGGGTACTTTATACCCGAAGCAGTACCGTTCCCGGCGGGGACCACCAAGGGGCCACGCCAGGCGATATTTATTATCATCGGCGCGTCAACTACAACGCCGAGAACGAGCGGGACGAATGTAAATTGACCGGCGATAAATCCACGATCAACCATTTAGGGGGCCATAAACGTAAATTAACATCAATCCCAACGATTGTTTTGGCCAATAGGGGGTGGGGGGACGACTGGCCGGGGTCCTTTTGTTTTGACACCGGGGAATTATCGGGCGTTATGGGTCACGCGAGGCCACTCCGTCTAATGCTCCGCAACACCCCCCCTCCCTCCCTCTAAGTCCCAATTCTCAGGTCCGTCCTCCCCCCACCCCAACTGGGCCCCAAAGGTGGCCCGGCGGAGCGCGTGGGCGGCTCGCTCGGATCTTGGAATGTCGTGGGTTATTACGAGCTCATCGTAAATTTCGTATTAGCCTCTCCGCGTGCGCGCATGCGCGCACGCACAAGCGGACGGTTGGTTGCGGACGTGTGTTGTAATAAAGGAAGATTCGGCGGAGATACGACGGTGGTCCCGATGCTCTTGACTCGAGGTGCGGCGAGGAATTAGACAATTTACGCCGCGCGAGAAGAATGCCACGTTACGCCCCGGGGTCGTTCGTTATGAATCGACGGCCACGCGCGTGAATAATTATCCGTCCGAGTGATTTGTGGGCCCCGTGCCACTTTTATTTCAATGAATTTTTTCAGTAATGACCAACTGGCAACGCAAGGTACGCTCCCTTGCAATTGGTCCCCTCCTAAATTAATCTGTCAATTAACTTTTGTCGCTGGCACCAAGGTCAAAGACTTTTGGAACGAAAGATTTTTGTGGTACTGAAAAATGAGACATTTTTATGTTTGTAAATATTTGGGAGGCCAAATTAAAGAAACAAAAACAATAATATTGTTTGTTTACGTCCAAAGGACACAAAAATGGATGTAAATATAAAACAAAAACAATAATATTGTTTGTTTACGTCCAAAGGACATACAAATGGACGTAAATATAAAACAAAAACAAAGTCAGCTTATATTTCGTATTTTTCAAAACTTTTTTGAATAGAAAGCTATTTTATATTTATTATTGAGAAAGTCAAAACAATATCTCAATTGGTTTTATCAATTAAAGCTTACGTCACCATTTATAACCCACCTGAGATAACACCGAGGTAGTTTGAAAATAAAATACACCAGCAAACGTATTCAAATGAGGATAACGTTTCCTTTATATACGACAGGAAGTTGAGCTGAAAATCATTTGCTTCGATATTTCCTCGATCTCACGTATAATTGGCTTTAATCTGTAAAAAGACGCGCCTTTTAATTGATTCCCGTGGGTACCCTATCGAGTCGACGGGGATAATCGAAAAGTTGTCCATTCGGATTCCAAGTTGTAGCGGCGACCTTATTCTCTCGCTCCTTAGCCGGTAACATCTGTTTTCCATAATAAGATAGGTAATCTTAATTAGACGCCTCGGGCCATTCTGATTAGGGTTATGACGAACGCCCGAGAAGAAAGTTTGGTTAACGAATTAATATCTCCGGGCTACCGATCAATCTTCATTTCGGCGTTTTAATTTTTCGGTTGTTTTACGCCTACGCCTCCTCGGATTCGGCCGAATCGACCGAACAAATTGACTTGCATGCCGATGGAACTTGAGATTTAATATCGTTACATTGTCGGCAGGTAGGAATGTTGATTGAATTTATAAAGCAGTTCATTGTTGTTGTTGTTGTAGTACCAAAAAAAAAGAAAAAAAAAGAAAATTAACAAACAGCTCTGCTGTTGGATGTCTTTCAGACCCCCCCCCCCTTTTACACGAGTCTTTAATTATAAATTTAACTTTTTAATACTTTTATTTTGCAACTTGTGATGTGTAGTATCTTATGGAAAAATTTTATATAGGTGGCGTATATAATGCATATATGTTGGCATATATGTTGGCATATATGTTTTCAGAAACATGGCTGCATATATGCCCACATACATACTACGTATATGCCACATATATGGCTGAATATATGCCCGGATATATGCCACATATGTGCCTGGATATATGCCACATATATGTCCGGATATATGCCACATATATGTCCGGATATATGCCACATGTATGGCTACATATGTGCCACATATGTGCCTGGATATATGCCACATATATGCCCGGATATATGCCACATATATGGCTACATATATGCCGCATAAATGCCACATATATGTTGGCATATATGGCAACCTATATAAATTTTTTTTCATGAGATATTGTGAAATTAATTAACAACCACGTCTGCAGTTGCTCGGGAAATTTATCTCTGATAATGAGGGATCTGCGGACGATTTATCGCGATAATGGCGCGAAGATTAAGATAGGAAATGATCATTGGCTCCGTTGCTTTGTCGCGAGTTACCGCAGCTGCAAAATAAATTCAGCAAAACGGCTATCGTAACGGATGGGGAAACACTGGAATATCGTGCGCTGGAGCAATAATTGATATCATCGCAATAAGTGTATTGTGTGTCTGGCCGTAGGCCAGAATAGCGGCGGCAAAGTTGAAGGATGAGTTGGTAGAAAGGCAAATGAGATACGAAATGTTAAATGGCGCGGCATCACACTTGTCGTTTGCCCGGATAATCCGGGACCAAAGAGTAATCACGTTACGCTTTCTTCGCGCAGCGCCGGATAACGAATGATTTGTCACGGCTATCCGCGGCGCTGCCGTATCGCGGAGTCATTTGGAATTGAGTCGTCAACTAATCGTGACAGGGAGGCATTCGAACGACGCCGCGCACCGTCAGTCTCGCTCGTCTCTCTATCTCTTTCTCTGTCTCTCTTATGGTAATACGGCCGAGTGTCATCGAATTCAGTGCCGCGGTAATCGTGACGCGACGATATTCCGGCTACGCTTATGTACCATTATGCCGCGCGTCAGCATGTGTTCAATTGTAACCAGGTGGAAAAAGGGGAGACGATTAAGTGATGAGAAATAAATAACTTGAAGGATTTTTTGATGTCGGACTAATTTTGTAAAAGGAACAATTTGGAGAAACTCGTCGAAAACCCTTTGGTCGTTTGTGCGAAATTATTACTAATTACCATGAAAAAAAATTTATATAGGTGGCTAACTAAAAAACTGAAAAGATGATGCAATGTTAATATGAGGAGAATAATAAAAATGAACAGAACTGCCACATTTGAATATCGAAATAGGACATATTGAATGGCGTACAATATAATTAATATTTTAATTAAATAAATACGTAGTTAAATTTAATTAATTAAAAAAACAATAAATTTTTTTATAAATAAATAGAATATTAAAAAGAAGTTTATACATAATAATATTCATTGATTTTAAATTTAGATTTGTTAGTTTTGTTAGTTTTGTTAATGTCGTTAGTTTTATTAGTTTTGTTAATGTTGTTAGTTTTGTTAGTGTTGTTATTTTAGTTAGTTTTGTTAGTTTTGTTAATTTTGTTGATCCTGAAATTGTATAAATTAATTATTGTATGTATCTTGTCAATTTCCAAAAGTCTAAAAAGTTTGCAATAAGAAATCTTCTTTAATATACATTTATTGCCTACATTACAATAGATTCATACATGGCAATCTATATAAATTTTTTTTCATGGATTACATTCAATGGAAAAACATGGAAAAGACTCTCGATTAATTGCAACGACTTTCATTTCGATCAAACTGTCGGCTTTCGCGACGAAACTTTTACATTGAACCATTCGGCGTCCAAAATTGTCTTATCGCTGACCGAAGGTGCACCGACGGAAGGCTGTCGGTAGTTCTTATCCGGGAGATTGCGCGTGGCGAAACGCCAGGCTGCGACGCCTCGCAGCAAATTGCAACAGGCCGTAACAAGACGTGGCCGGCGATATCGTCGGCTAATCGCACCCGGCAACGCCAGATAACGCCACCTCCGATACGTCAAATCAGCCGCGACACTTCCCCCCCGGTATTATCTCCGGTGATTGAGACATTGTGGGCAAGGCTGGTAGGTAATAACGAGTCGTCGCGGTTTGCTGCCAGTGCGGATAAATTCCGCAATCCAGCCGCGCCCGGGAAACGCTCGCGAGAAGAGGATCTTCCCCTTGGTGGACGAGGGGCTCGCGTTCCTGGGCCACTTTTACTTTGGCCGGTACGGCGTTAGTTGCCCCGCGGCCGAATAACGGCCGTGGTATCGCTCGGCTGCCATTAATATGATCTATATCCGAGCTCCCGTGGCTACCGAGCGAGGAGAAAGATCTCGCGGATAAGAATGTCGGAGAGCGAGCTGGGAGTATGTGGCTTGGCTAGCCCGCGGCACCTCTTAGCAGCCGCGTTTAGATGCCATTCCGCTGCGCTCGAGCGGCCCTAAATTGTATCGCTGATTGCGAGCGCCGACGCATCTGCAACTCGACCGATCGAAAATTGCATTTGCATACCGCGAGAATGCACTTTTTTACGGCCGAACCATCGGTACCACTTGCTGGATTATCCACTACCTTTGTATGTACTAACAGTAAAAGATTATCGCTTCAATAGATTGCCTTTTCATCTACTCCACTACTTCAATTAATTGTCTTTTAGGCAAACAGTGGTCCAATTGTAGGGAACACACCTTTGATGTACACTCAAGGTGCGAGTCCAACATTTTGGATGGTCATCATGTTGGTTACAATTTTATTGAACCAGCAAACAGTTGTATATAGATGGTGCCAAAGTCCCCAGGCAGATAGTTAAATGATACAAGTCATCAGAATCAGAGGTGGAAATGCCCGGAGAAAAGTGTTTCTGTCATTGCAACATTAATTGCTTTGCTAACAGCATGATAACACTCGACTTCATAAACCTGGGACAATATTAACATTACAACAGCGTTATACCAACATTATTTTTGAGTTGCTTCAACAGTACAGTCTTCTCCTTGGGACCAGACCTCGATCCATCGATGAAAAGAATTTCCGTTCTTGAGCTAGAAATGGAAGGTTCACAATGAGGACTAATATTGGAGTAGAAGACGCGAAACGGTCAATTAAAAGGCATTGACTGTATTGAAAGCTCCGAAGCTGCGAGAGAAAGCGCGATCGCATTGAGAAGGACGCATTGAGACGCTTAATAAACTATTTAACGCGAACAAAAGAAAATGCTGGCGCGCATAATAGGACCGGTGGTCCCGAGTGGCATAAATCAAGCAGCAGCATCGGCAGAGCAGCAGCGTCAGCCTATTCGAGGCATTGTTTGGCCCCACTGGCGGCCATATTGATGGGGATCCGAGCGAGCGGCCGTTAATCCGCGATACGCTGCCGATGATTTACGGCTAATTAAGGTTAACAAGCCGTTTAGTCGATTATTAAGCGCGCGCGCGCGCGGCCGCGGACGGCCGTTTCGTCCCGAAATGCTTGGGCTTATAAATTTGAAGGGCCGCTGACTGGCGGCGGCTCTTGCGGCGTTACGAGGCCGCCCCCGACCGGGCGCCCTAATCGCCCGACATATTTCCAAATTATGCCGCCCTGGGGTGACCTGGCAGGGCCCGGACCGACCCGCGACGCCACGCTGCGATTTTAAATGGCCCGCAATCCTCCTAAATAAGCTTATTGCAGCTTATTTGTAGCGCCAACCTTTCGTCTATCCCGTCATCGCTTAAGCATTCGACCGGGGGCCACGGATTTATTTTCTTTTTCCCTCGCGATTGGATGATCGATGGCAATTAAGGCGTGTTTTCCAACCTTTGCATTGATAGAGTAGATTTATCGGCTTGACTTTGGTATAGTACTGCTAGTTAGACTCTGGTAAATAGGTAGAAGTCTCTCTATATATATATTCTCTATGGGAAATTGCCAGAGTCGACCTACGGTCCAGTACTGTTAGCCAGATCTTGGTAAAGAGATAGGGACGGTACTGGTTTGAGCTTGGTTATTAACAAGAACAGTGCAAGACATGCCAGGCAAAATATCAACCCCATAGTAGATCCAGACTTGAAGCAGTACTGGTTGGGTTTTAGGTATACAACTGGTAGGTTTAGTTATAGGCTACTGGTCCAGTACCATCAGTCCATTACTGGCAAACAAATTTACTAGTACTGGTAACTCTGGTATCAGTACTCCACTAGTACTAGTAACTCTGGTAATAGTACTCTACTAGTACCGGTAACTCTTCTAACACTACTGGGTTGCAAAATTTCTGTTACCTTTGAGGACCAAGTTGATCATGGGAAGTGAACTCCTGACATTTGCCAGGTTGATTGCACCGTTAATGGTTTTTTACACTTTTCCCTCAATTATTGAGCCTGCTAATAGAGACATTTTGAAAGCAATTATGCAACGAGCGGCTTTTAAAATAATGCAACTGGGTGGTAGACGGTTGATGAACTTGTGCTCGGACTGTTGGTGCCGCGTTGCCTTATTTATGTAACAATGTTCAATTTCCTTTTACATCGTCGGCTATGAAAGAAAACCAATTATTTGAGAGCTACAAATCATTTACATTGTGCTTTAATAATCTTATTCAAAAGTAAACACAAAGAATGCATTGAACGATCGAAGGATGAACGATTTTTAAACAAACACGGCATGACCTCACGTAAGTCACCGTTTAATCGAGCTTGTTTACCCCAAGCAGTTTGCCAAATATTCCATGAAAGTGACAAAAAAAGGTCACACTATATCATTAATTAATTTTCCATGGAATGGAATTATTAAATTGTTTGTTTACGTCCAAAGGACATAGAAATGGATGTAAATATAAAACAAAAACAATAATATTGTTTGTTTACGTCCAAAGGACATCAAAATGGACGTACATATAAAATAAAAACAAGGTCAGCTTATATCTGAATTTCTTGTTTATTTTAATGAAATTGTTAAAACATATTTGGACCATATATGTTTCATTTTTACTAGAGAATATACTGAGATTTGTTCTTGGCTGCAAAAATCAACGAGCATTTAATTTGCAAGCTCGTAGCAATTTTTTTTTATCGACAGAATAGCCCCGAATTTTTTGTTAGTTTGCGCAAAGAAGAGGTGGCCTTTAATTTGCGTAATGAAAAAAAAGTGCGATTTGTCGGGCGGGATAAATTGGCGCGCATTGTGTCGCCGGTTGATTCGGCGAGGCGTATTGATTGCCGGGGCAGGTTTTGTGCGAGGTGTTGGCGAAGCTTGCTCGACGAGTAAGCGCGCGACAATTATAGGTCGTTACATCCGTATTATTCACCGAGCATCTCCGTCACGAACCCCTAGTTAACTTATCTCATCTACATAACCTCTTCGCTGTCTCCATCTCTCTCTTACTCTATCCTACTTTCCGACTATATCCATAGAGATATAAAAATCCGAGCAGATATTTAAAAATAAACAAAACGACGCGTGGATATCGCATCTATATATAATATTGTTTTTGTTTTATATTTACGTCCATTTTTATGACCTTCGGACGTAAACAAACAATATTTTTGTTTTTGTTTCAATAGTTTGACCTTCCAAATGTTTGCAAACATTATTTTTGTATATAGACAATATTAAAAACGTTTCATTCTTCAGTTCCATGAAAAAATATATAGGATTTAAAACTAAAATCGTTCATTTAAGGATATTTAGTTAAAGGAACCAAATTTTTTGTTTCAATAACAATTATTTTTAGTTACAGTAGCTATTTAGTTATGCTAACGATTTTTTTAGATTTTAATCAACAAGAGAGCACACTTTGTTCGAGGATGATTTACGCACAATATAAATTGTTTCTTCAAGTTGCAAAACTGGATCGTTAATAAGTCGCGTTTTGTGACTGGGGCGCGCGCATTATTATTTATGAAATTCACTCGGGAATATTAGATTACGATTTATGGCGTTGAAGTTGAATTAACAGCGGTGCGCGACTGCTTTGAATCGCCGTTGTATTTCATCATTCGTGAGTGGGGAAAAAAAAGTCCCGGTGGCGCCAACTTGACGAGTTTCACTTGCAACTTTCTGTTCCGCACTTTGTATCGTAATGGTCGAAAAATTGTTCGAGAAGAAAGGTGAAAAGTGTAGCAATCAGCAACATTCCTTTTGCAATTATTTTTCTTCCATTCAATCCTTATCGCATTGCCATTATGTCAAATAAATTTATTTCATTTTGCCCGGACTACTTTTATGAATTGCTCCATTAATATGGTAAAAGACCGTTTGAAGGCATTTCTTCATTTATTACCATTGCCATTTAAAGTAATCCCACTTCTCGTCGAGATGAAGAAATTGTCGCGAATAATGTTCAACTGGGTTTGGCAAGCAAACTCTTGGGGTTCGAAAGATGAAATGAAAATCAATTGGCTGGATGGTAAAGGTACAATTGCAACTGTATGAAGTTTCCTGAAGACGAATCCCTGGGACCAATTAACATCCCACGATGATTGCAATTGATTTCAATGGAAAAATCATCCTGCAAAGAGTATTGATTAGTGACGATAATCGAGCGATAAATAGCCATCGACTTAGCGCCGCGAATGACAATCTACACAGTGGTATCATTATCATTATCCGCTGGATGCTCGAGCAGGAGCAGTAAAGGAAAAGGGTAAAATTGCGGAGATGTACAACTGGTCTTGACATTCAATGGCTCTTCATCGACTCGTTAACCATCGTTAATTAGACGACACAAGGGGAGTTACATTGGCCGGAATGAAAAAGCGCGCGACATGCGCGTCCGCTAATTACCGGCCTCGACTTGGTACGCGCCAACAGAGGAGCCATTCAGCAGAGCGAGACAACGCCATCCAAGAAGCGTCCTAGTCAAACTTGAGCGTTCTAATTGTTTGACACTTTTTCTCCTCTTACTCTCTCTCTTCATTCATTCGTTCGCATTCATTCAACTAGAATTTGATTCCCAATCTTGTTATCTAGGGACGTAAAGTATTCGACGCCAAATTTATCAGTGACGGTGTGGTTTTTTTTCGACCAATACAAAAGGAGCCAGCTTCAACAAGTGGTTTCTCTCTCTATTTTTCAAAGCGTGTACTCGGAGAGGAAAATTATCTCCGAGATAGAGCATTCGGTCGTAACACCGAAACAATTCAACCTTTTCGGCCAGGATTTATGGGCGGCCTTCCCTCTTCCTTCCAGCGGGGGATTTATGGGCTTCGCCAAGGAGTGAGACGGCGATACTCGCAGTTGATTCTCTTAATCCATACATTGACAACTGCCTTTCAACGTTTTGGAATCGATCTTCTGTTCAAACCTCAACTTGAACGCTTTATTATTGCCAGAGCAATTGTTTCTTCAGTGCGAGGGTGTGGTTTATAGATGAATTTCCAAAAAAAAGAGCCAACATCCCTATATGGGAAATTGGCACCGGAAATCAGCTAGTTTCTTAGGTAGTTATAGGATCTTGTTTAGTTTCCTAGCTGGGGTCCTAGGTCGGAATTTAGGATCAGACATCAGCTAGTTTTCGACCTAGAACCCCAGCTAGGAAACTAGGCAAGATCCTATAACTATCTAGGAACCTATCTAGGAAAATAGATGGTATCCTATTTAAGATATCCTAGTTGGGGTCCTAGGTCGAAAACTAGTTGATGTCTGATCCTAAATTCCGACCTAGGACCCCAACTGGGAAACTAGGCAAGATCCTATAACTACCTAGGAACCTACCTAGGAAACTAGCTGATTTCCGGTGCAAAATTCCTATGTAGGATCCCAGCTAGACTTTTTTTAACAGGATTAGCCGGCAAGTAATTATGACTTAATTTCGTTAATCCAACGTAAAGTCCGTCAATTTTCAAATAAGATTTACACCATGTTGGAGCAATAGACAATGCAAATTTAAAATTGAACTATTCGAAGACAAGAATTGATTAATATTCATGTTTTGAGAATAAAAGAACAAAATTGCAATCGCATTGTACTTTGTGACTTTGCTAAAGGTCGTTGGGGCTATAAACGTTGGATAACAATAGTGTTGACTGTTGGTTGATATTCTTCGGTCTGAAAGCCGGCGTTTATATGAATCTTATGCATGAGCGATTGGAAATAGTCATGACATTCGTCCACGCGTAATTCCCCGCGTAATGGTCCGGGTAATGGTTCGGGTAATGTTGGTGCCGTTGGGTTTTGATGAAGTCGGCCCACTCGATGGATTGCTTGCCTTTAGGTCCTCGTAATCCTTCTATCTTCGGTTCGCTACACTGAGGAAATTCGTGCAGTTTACCCAACACCATGCGTAAAGTTGAAGCTTAAACAATTATAACAACTGAAAATATTATTAGCAGCAACTATAAATGAAGTTGTTGGAAGTATTTCCACTCCAATTCCGCGTTAAGAGTTGGTTTTGAAGTCAAATCCACATATGCAGTAGCGATTACCGGATTTTTTTTCTGAGTCTACTATTAAGTTTTTCCTCGGATCTTCGTAGAAATCAGTGGAAACCCCTGCAGGGTGTTTGCCTAATGGATTACAAATTGCCATTCTACTTTACAACGGCGACAGCAAGATATTTACAATTACATGAAATTTTCCAACTCTTTACCCATTGTACATTTATAAACTCCTGCTATAATACACTATAGCAGGCTGTAATTTTACTTTATAAACCAGAAATGATCGATAGTCGCCGCGAGATTGACTTATGCGTTGCACGTTGAAAATCCAGCGACGTTTGACGCAAGGATAAATTAATGACTTTTATCCGGCTGCGGGAATTAATGCCCCAGAATTAACGTTTCTTATTCCGGAGACAAATGCGTAAAAATGCCGGCAAATCGGCAAAATCAATTTACCGTAATTCAACCCAGATATCGCGGGCGTTTACGGCGGTAATTTCACAATATACTTTATTAGTTCAACATAATCATTTACGCAACGCGACGTTACGAGCCTATTCAAAATCTTACGAGGCACCAAGTTCGACGTACAATTAAATAAATTTGCATTAATCGCGCGATTGCGGTACGTTAAATAACGTTAACGGGGCGATAAATTAATGTTACATCAACAAAATATCGCGGACGTTTGTATCATTCGGTGTAACGTTGCGCGGTTGTTTTGCCTTTATCTTGCCGGTTAAATGCTGCCTATCAGTTGCCATATATGTGGCATATATGATAGAACTGAAGAACGAAACGTTTTTAAGAATTGAGCACATAAAAAATTGTGTTTGTAAACATCTGTAAGGTTAAACTAACAAAACAAAAACAATAATATTGTTTATATACATCCAAAGGACAGAAGAATGGATGTAAATACAAAAAAAAAAAAACAAAAACAAAGTTCCTTCACCATTCGTACGATGAAAATCTTTCGTTTTTAAAATTTCATTTGATTAATCACCGCCATAATCGGTGGAAGCGTGCTTTCGGGAAGTGCGCTTATATCGCCAAAGTGACGAACTCGTCCAGGAGAAATTGAGTCCGTTTCCTTGAGAGATTCCGCGGCGTTTTATTTGCCCTCGCGCTCGCTCAATCCTTGGCTTATATCCGGCGTAAAAATTGTTTCCCATGCGGCGCAATTAATTAAACGTCAACAGCATCGAATTAGTAATTCATATTAATGCCGCGCGAACTAACTGTTTATATTTAAGAATGACGCGCTACGCCGTATAATTAAGCGGCATTTTCCTGCGTTCGAAGCGTTCAACAACTCGGCGACTGGGCGCCGCGACAAAGACTCGAGGTCTCCAATTAAAAGGATAAACCAGTCATCGCCTGGTAATAATAACCGCGATAGATTGTCGACAAAGCTCGACATTGCGCATTAATTTCAGCCGCGGTAACAGAGTGAGCCTGGTCATTGGGTAATTGATAAGGCATTTCCATCGCATTTGATGCATTAAACATGAGTAGCCAGCCTGGGTGGTTTCCAAAAAAGTTACAAATGGAAAGTCATCGCTCAAGTAAGTTGTGGGAAAGTGTGCAAACAGACTTCAATTTTCATATCTTTTCTTTAGTTTCAACATTTTCCAGATTCGGTGTGATGGTTGAAAGTAAAAAAATAAATTTGAGAAAGTAAATTAATCCGGAGCTGAATAAAATGTGGAGATTAATAAGGTGAAGGGATTGAGATTTCGACAATATTTGTTGGTCCATTATGGAGTGAAGCGGTCGGATCAGAAATCCACTTGGTGGCCCTGTTGGTAACACGTACAGGTGTCTAGTGGCACTCGGATTCCTATCCGAGATCCTAGCGAGACAGAGTCCAGGACCGAAATTGTTTGCGCCTGAGGAACGACAGTAATTTCTCGGGACGACAGGTGCGCCGCGGGGAGAAAGCGCGTTAAGACGCTCTTAGGTGCAATTTAGTCGAGTGTCCCCCTCTGAGAAGAGTAGTTTCTCGAGTGCACCCATGTTCCAGGGAATAGGTGGCCGAGGTGCTAGGTGTCCGCGAATAGATGCGTTTGCGATGCTTTGGCGATGCTTTTGCGTCGGTAAATTGACAGGTGTTGCCACGAGTAATTAACGCTGAGACCAGTTGGGAAGGCTGTTTGATTTTGTCTGCTATTTCTATAACCTTACACCCCCCCCCCCCTTTTTTTTT